>CAUYPK010089915.1:0-18532 GCA_963574355.1 Loris lydekkerianus | reverse complement strand
TTATATCTAGGCTGGTCTTGAACTCCTGGTTCGAATGATCCTCAAGTGATCTTCCCACCTCCCAAAGGTGGTTTACAGAAGTAAAACACCACATCTGCAAAGATTTTGCAGAATTCAAAAGGGCTCTAGAATTTTTGGAATGGTAAATGAGCACTGGATTCAACTTCAAAGTCACCAGCTGCCTTAATCCCTAACCAGAGAGTCAGCCTGCCCTTTGACTTTATGAAGCCAGGCATTCACTTCTCTCCAGCTATGAATGTGTAAGATGGCATCTTCTTCCAGCAGAAGGCTGTTTCATCTACATTGAAAATCTGTTGTTTAGGCCGAGCACAGTGGCTTATACCTGTAATCCTAGCACTCTGAGAGGCTGAGTCAGGTGGATCACTTGCGCTCAGGAGCTCAAGTCCAGCCTGAGCAGAAGTAAGACCCTATCTCTACTAAATATAGAAAAAGCTAGCCAAGCATTATGTTCTCCCAGCTACTTGAAAGGCTGAGGCAAGAGGATCACTTGAGCCCAAGAGGGTGAGGTTGCCATGAGCTACGATGATGCCACAGCACTCTACCCAGGCAACACAGTGAGACTTTGCCTCAAAAAAAAAAAATTGACTTGGCACCTGTAGCACAGTGGTTACACATCAGCCATATACATCACAGTTGGTGGGTTTGAAACCCAGCCCAGGCCAGCTAACTAGCAATGACAACTGCAACAAAAAATAGCTGGGTGTTGTGGTAGGCGCCTGTAGTCCCAGCTACTTGGGAAGTGGAAGCAAGAGAATTGCTTGAGCACAAGAGTTTGAGGTTGCTGTGAGCTGTGATGCCAAGGCACTCCACCCAGGGTGACATAGGGAGACTCTGTATGGAAAAGAAAAATTGTTTAATGTAGCGACCTTCATCAGCCATCCTACCTGCATCTTCTGGATCATTTACTGCAGCTTCTACATCCACACTTGCTACTTCACCTTGCAGTTTTCTGTTATGAGATGGCTTCTTCTATTGTTCCAGGCTAGAGTGCTGTGGCCTCAGCCTACTTCACAGCAACTGCAGGCTCCTCCCACCTTAACCTCCTGAGTAGCCGGAACTACAGGTGCTCACCACAACACCCACCTAATTTTTGTATTTTGAGTTTCAGAATATCAGAGGAATCACAGGTTTTTACATGCCTTCTCTGTTAGGCTTAATCATTTCTAACTTTTGATTTAAAATGAGAGGCAAGCAAATCTTATTTTTACTTGAACACATAGAGGCCATTTTAGGGTTATTAATTGACCTAATTTCAATATTTTTTATGTCTCAGAGAATAGGGAGGCCTGAAGAGAAAAAGAGAAACCAGAGAAACAGCTGGTCAGTGGAGAAATTAGAACACACACAGCATTTGTGGATTAAGTTCATGGTCTCACATGGACATGGCTTGTGGTGCCTCAAAACAATTACAATAGTAATGTCCAAGATCACTGATCACAAATCACAGGAATAGATACAATAATCATGAAAAAGTCTGAACTATATTGAGAATTACCAAAATGTGATGCAGAGACATAAAGTGAGAAATAATACTGATGGTTTTGCTTGCTTGTAGGGTTGCCACAAATCTAGAATTTGTAAAAACTGAATTATCTGCAAAGTGCAATAAAGCAAAGGGCAATAAAATGAGGTGTTCCTGTATTACCTGTCCCAAAAAAAAACCGAATTTAAAAAGCAACAAAAAGAAAAAACATGATATTGAACTAGAGGTGCTAGTGAGAATGATCTTTAAATATATTATTAATTGGGAACAGCAAAATGCAGATGCTACTACTTACGTGGGAAACTGTATGCACTGAAAATATAAGCAATCTCCAAACTTACATACATCCAACTTACATACAACTGGCACTTACGAACAGAGGCTATTACAGTAAGTCCCCGAGTTACAAAAACCTGACTGATGTTTGACTCACACTCATGAAGGGAGGCTATTACAGGTAATAGGTAAACATACCTGTCTCAACTTACATACAAATTCCACTTACAAACAAACCTACAGAACCTTTCTATCTCGTTTGTAACCCAGGGACTGCCTGTATCTGGAGTTTCCTCTGAAAAGGAAACTGGAAATGTGAATGAAAAATTACTTCTCATTTTATGAGCAGGGTACAGTGGTTTATGCCTGTAATCCCAGGGCTCAGGGAGATTGAGGCAGAGGACAGCTTGAGCCCAGGAGGTTGCTGTGAACTGTGACCACATGACCACACTACCACAGTGACAGCGCAAGGTCCTTTAGCATTTGTTTTTTATCAAGTCAGTAAAATATAATTTCAATTCTTTCATTCCTAGGTAAAAATCACTGGCTGGAATCACTAGGATTCCCACGAAAGTCCATAGAAGCACTGATATAGAACTTGTGGATTAAGGGACTTATGGGGTGGGAAAGGTGCCTGCTTGCTAATATTCAGCAACCTGCAAGCCCCACTTAGCCGGACACTGAGCTTTGGGAAAGGAGCAAGACTTCAAAGTCAAGCCCACCTGGTCTCCAATCCTGCTTTTGCAGTTTACTAGCCAGGAAACCTCAGACAAATCCTTTCACCTCTCTGTGCCTGCTTTTTCATTCCTTAAAATGGGGGTTATTATGCTTGCCTTCTAGAACTTTTCTGATGATTAAATGACACGATGCACGTGAGGCACTTTAAGGCCCTCATAGCAAGCATTCAATTAAATAACCGGTGTCCCCTAACACTCTGGGATACCATGGGGCTTTGGAAAGGATTAGGTAGGGCTATCCCAGCTAATGTGGAAAGAGCTCCAGGCACATTCTTACATGAAAAAAATCAAGAGACCAAAATGTATACCGGGATTGTATTTGGAAGTGAGATGGGAAAAAACCTGCATTATGTTTCCATTTGCAATTTTTTTAAAAATCAAATAGCTTTGAGTATTAAACTGTTTGGCAAGCTACCTACCAGTCAGTAAACACTGGTTACCTCTGGAGAGACGGGGAAAGGAAAGGGTGGAGGTATTGTTTGAACTTTCTACAACTAGCATTGATCACTTTTTGATCTTAAAAGAAAAATACTTTTTAATTCGAAATTTAATGGAAATTCGGAATCAGGTGCAGACCTCCGCGGCGTCGCGGCTGGAGGCCGGGCGCCCATCCCCGCTCTCCCGCGGTGGCAGCGGGGGCGCAGGGCCTGGCTGAGCCCGCGGGCCGCGCCGCTGCGCCATCAGCGCTGCCATCAGCCGCTCCGCGTGCGGCCCCGCGCCCCGCTGCTGGCGGCCGCGGCCCCCGGCGGTAATAACGAGGCACAGCTCTGTGACCGCCGCCCGCCAGCCGCGCGGGCGCCGCATTAGCATTTTCGAGACCTTCCCGTGTGTTCTTTTGCGCTCATTTTCCAGCCCAAATGCTCTGCACATCCCGGGCCTCGTGCGGAGCAGCGGGGCCACCGAGGCAGAACACAGCTGCCCTGGTTTTCACAGCCGTCGCCGGCCAGGACGGGTCCTGCTACCCCGGGAGACCTCTGCCTCCCACCCTGCCCGGCCAGAGCTCTTTGCAGGAGTCATGCCAGGGAAAAAGAGAGTGGGAGGGCAGGGGGCAGGCTTCACCCCAGAATTTGCTCTGAACAGGGTCTTCTGGAACCCAGGCAGTCTCCCTGAGTCCCTCCGACTCTAAGTCGGGAGCACAGGACCTGGAGCCAGACCGGGATGGCCTTGAGTGCTGGCTGTGCTGTGGAATGATTTGGGGCACAGCCGTACAAACTCGTCTATGTGAACCCCAGTTTCTCCACCTTTACAAACAGGCTAAGAGTACGCATGTCAGGATTAAGTATCTACGAGGCACTTAGTGTTTGATACATTACTAAGTTATTCTTCAACAACCCTGAGAAATAGGTATTAATGCCATCAAAGTAAATGGGGTTCAGAGGGGTAAAGTGACTTGGCAGAGGTCCCAACAGCCCGAAAACTGCTCCACCGGTATAGAGCTGCCAAGAGCAGCAGTTTTCATCTCTAAGGTAGACTGAGGCCTGTGCTTGGTATGTGACTACAATTTTCTGGCTCTAGAAGGATCTCAGGGACAAGCAGATTCAAAGAGGCTGAAGAAGCAGTCCGGACCTGGGAAAACACATTTTTTTTTTTTTTTTTGAGAGAGGGTCTCAAGCTGTGGCCCTGGGTAGAGTACAGTGACATCACAGCCCACAGCAACCTCCAACTCTTGGGCTTAGGCAATTCTCTTGCCTCAGCCTCTCGAGTAGCTCGGAGGTGCCCGGCTATTTTTTGTTGCAGTTTGGCAGGAGCTGGGTTCAAAACCACCACCCTCAGTATATGGGGCTGGCGCCCTATCTACTGAGCCACAGGCGTCGCCCAGGGAGACACATTTTAAGAAGTTAAGAAGTCCTGGGCAGCGCCTGTGGCTCACTGGGTAGGGCGCCGACCCCATATACGGAGGATGGTGGGTTCAAACCCAGCCCCGGCCAAACTACAACAACAACAAAAAAAAGCCGGGTGTTGTGGTGGATGCCTGTAGTCCCAGCTACGTGGGAGGCTTAGGCAAGAGAATCACCTAAAGCCCAGGAACTGGAGGTTGCTGTGAGCTGTGACGCCACAGCACTCTATCCAGGGCGAAAAAGTGAGACTTTGTCTCTACAAAAAAAAAAAAAAAAAAATTGTTAAGAAGTCCTGAAGTTGGCTGGATGCCTGTAGCTCAGCGGCTAGGGCACAAGCCACATACACGAGAGCTGGCAGGTTGGAATCCAGCCCGGGGCCTGCCAAACAACAATGACAACTACAGTCCCCCCAAAATAACCAGGCGTTGTGGCAGGTGCTTATAGTCCCAGCTACTTGGGAGGCTGAGGCAAGAGAATTGCTCAAGCCCAAGAGGTTGAGGTTGCTGTGAGCTGTGATGGCAAAGCACTCTAACCAGGGCAACAGCTTGAGACTGTGTCTCAAAAAAAGAAAAAAAAAGTCCTGAAGTTCAGGTGTGTGCCTGTGCTTTCACTTGCTGCCCAGGTGCCAGACAAAGAGAGTGGCCTACTCTTCCCACCCATACCAACCCTCGCACCCAGTCATTCATGCCAGAATTATGTGCTAGGCACCTGTGAAAACCCACTGCAAAGCCAGCCACAGTGATGAAGACAGTGTGGTACTGGCATCAGGGTGGACACAAAGATCACTGGAATAGATTTGAGAGTCCAGAAATGAACTCTTGCATTTATAGTACAATGATTGTTTACAAAGGTGCCAAGATAATTCAATGAGTAAAGGCCAGTCTTTTTAACAAATGGTGCTGAAACAACTGGATGGCCACATCACCCCAAATAACAATTAGCTCTCAATCCAACACTATAGAACTCTTAGAACAGTGGTTCCCAACCTGTGCGTCATGACCCACAGGAACAGCAGGAAGGCTGAGAAACACTGTCTTCGAAGAAAACACAGGAATAAATCTTTGTGAACCTCAGTTAGGCAATGGTTTCTTAGTGATGACGCCAAAAAGAAACAAACAAACAAACAAAAAAGAATAACAAAAAAGAAAGAAAAAGATAAACTACTTCAAAATTTAAAACTTTTGTGCTGCAAAAATACAAGTGAAAAGAAAACCCTCAAAGGATTAAAAAAAATTGCAAATTATGTATCTAAAAAGGGATTTATATCCAGAATATATATAAAGAACATTTATAAGTCAATGGAAAAAAACAAATAACTGGATTTTTATTTATTTTTAATAACTGAATTTTTAAGTAGGGGAAAAATTAAGTAGACTTTTCTCCAAAAATCTATATAAAAATGGCCGATAAACGTATGAAAAAATGTTCAACATCATTTATCATTAGGGAAATGCAAATCATACCCACTAGAATGATGTAAGCTAAAAGGCAGGATGCGGACAAATTGGAGGCTTTGTGCACTATTGGTGAGAATGCAAAAAAGAGCAGCCATTGGAAAACACTTGGGCTGTTCTTCAAAAAGTAAAATATAGTGTGACTACATGACACAGCAATTCGACTCCTAGGTATATATCCTGGAGAACTGAAAACATGCGCACAAAAATTGGTACATACATTTTATAGGAGCATAATAGTCAAAATGTCGAAACCCAAATCAATGATATTGGATAAGTAACATATAGGATATCCATACCATGGAATATTATTCAGCCATAAAAAGGACTGAAAAATTGATCTATGCTACATGATGAACCTTGAAAGCATTATGCTAAGCGAAAGAAGCCAGGCACAAAAGGCCACATATTGTGTGATTCCATTTACAGAAAATGTCCAGAAGAGACAAGTCCACAGAGACAAAAAGTAGATTTATCACTTTCAGGAGTTGAGGGGGAAAGAAAATGGGGAGTGATTGCTAGCAGGTACACAGCTTCTTTGAGGAATAATAAAAATGATACTCGTACAACTTTGTGAATATACTTAAAACCACTGACTTGTACACTTCCAACAGATGAGCTTTATGATACGTGAATTATAAGCATGGCTAAATAAAACTGTTTCTTAAAAAGAGAAAGATACCTCTATAAAGACCCTATCAGTTTAAAAAAGTAAAAATAAAAAGTAGAAAAGGTGAGCGGCGCCTGTTGCTCAGTGGTTAGGACACCAGCCCCTTATACCAAGGGCGGTGGGTTCAAACCCGGCCCCAGCCAAACTGCAACAAAAAAATAGCACCAGGCATTGTGGCGGGCACCTGTAGTCCCAGCTACTGGGGAGGCTGAGGCAAGAGAATCGCCTAAGCCTAGGAATTGGAGGTTGCTGTGAGCTGTGTGATGCCACGGCACTCTACTGAGGGTGATAAGGTGAGACTCTGTCTCTATAAAAAATAGAAAAGGTGTGTATATTACCTTTGCAAGTAAAAATCATTTAAAAATTAGGCAGATTGGGGGCAAGGAGCAATTGAGTTCCAGGCAGAGGGAACAAACAGCATGTGTGAATCAAAAATCTGACAAGAGAAGAGGCATGATGGGGGCACTGGAGATGGCCCGGGGCCAGAGGGTAGAGCATGAGGGGACAGAAGTATGTGGTAGGGCTGGAGGGCAAATCACAGGACCACACCGGAACGGTCTTTGGGCCACAATAATGAATTAGGGCTTTTTCCCAAGGACAACAGCCAGCCATGTTGTCCCTCTCACTAACACACACAGACCTGCACAGATCCAGACTCACACAACCACATGTGTCCCATCCCAGCTGTCCTACCCCTACAAGGGTACCCTCAACCTAGCCTGCCAGGGCCTCTCAACATGCCTCTTTCTCTTACCTCTGCTCATGCTTTTCCTACCGCCTGGAACTCCCATGATGCCCCCATTTACCTGGCTGATACCTTTCCTCCAACTTACAGCCCAGATATCACAGCCTCTACAAACCATTAGCCTAGGAGAACTCCTTCCCTACCCCTCTACTGGGCTCCCAGAGCCCTGGAGTACCACCACCCCCCTCAGCTGGGTCCATTAGTTTCTAACTCTGGATTGTGAACTATGAGCTTCATGGGGGCAAAAGAGGGCCACTGTGCTCACGGTTGAGGACCCAGCACTGTCCCTGTACATCGTAAGTGCTCTATATCTGTGTTGAACGAGTGGCTGGTTGGAAAGATAAAAGAAGAAAGAATAACTGGCTCCTCATGGGCATTTCATCTGTGGCCCAAGCCCTTCCCAGCAATGCCATCCGCATTCCCCTGAGTCACTGGCACACAAGTCTGGGCATGCACTTCTCCTCTGAGAATGCACACTCTCCTGTCAAGTGGTTATCAGTGCTTGCCTTACTTCCCCCAGGGATTCTGTGGCTAAAATGCAGGAAGAGTGTAGTGAGTATTAAGCTGCAATCTTCAAACTCAAGTGCCCAATGTATACTTGTATATTGTTTAAGTTTAAGTCTAGCTCTGAGGACCCAGACCTCCAAACCATGGGAAATTTAATCAGTCATTTTTAGGGCTCTTCTCTGCCCCCAGGGTTGCTCTGGGATCCTCGAGTCTCATGAAGCACCAAGCCTCAGAGAGAGAGCTTCTGGTCACTTGTTCCCAATGCCTGGCGATCCCAGCCTCCCAGCCCCACAGCCCTTCCAGCCAGACAGACAGCTCTGCTGCCTCCATGAAGCCCAGCCAGCCCTCCGAGGTCATGTTAGCTCTCCTGGTATGGATCTTTGGAACTCTCTTGGAGGGACCCACTCCCCTCTCCCATTCCATGTTTGTGAAAGCTCTGTCATCCCCCTTTTTGTGTTTTCTAAGGCACTCGCCACTCTCTGAGATGCCCAACATCATCTACACGATGAGCCTTGGCTTTCACAGAAGAAGAGAGCCTCTCTTCAACCAACTCCTGCTTCACCCCGTGTAAGAATCCCTGACACAGAGGAATCTGAAGGGCTACGCTACTGGCTTGGCACACAGGGATTGGGGAATTAGAAAAAAAAGCAAAATGCAATCATATGTCAAAAAAAAAAAAAGAGACTTCCACAAGCAGGCACCAAAAAGTTTCAATAGATTGTGAAGGTCCATGGCTTGGGTAGAAGCTACACCATGCCAAGCCAGCCTGCGCAGTGGTTCAAGTTACCACCATATGCGGACAATATCATTCAGGAAATGCCTGGCCCTCGTAGGCCAACGTGAAATGAATACAAGAACAGAAAGGTCTGACTTCTTCATTCCCAAGCAGCAAACTTCTTGTACTTAACTATGGCCATGAAACTCAATCAAAGCTGGATATCCGACATAAGACTTTGGGCCATCTCTGGGTTTTTTTTTTTTTTTTTAATTTGTTTTTTGGTTTATTTTTCTTTGTATTTTTTGTTTCTTGTTTTTTTCAAGGTAGGGTCCCACTCTGTTACCCAGGCTAGAGTGCAGTGACCTTGTCACAGCTCACTGCAGCTTCTGACACCTGTGTTCAAGTGATCCTCCCACCTCCTGAGTAGCTGGGATTATAGGTGCCCACCATAGCCTGGGCTAATTTTTATATTTTATAGAGACAGGGTCTCATTATGTTGCTCAGGCTGGTCTTGAACTCCTAGTCTCAAGCAGTCCTCCCACTTTGGCCTCCTAGAGTGCTAGGATTACAGGTATAAGCCACTGCACCAGCCTCTTTTTTGGTTTCTCTGTTATTCTAGATCTAGGGCAGCATCTTCGGCCTGAAAGCCAGTGCCAGGTGATAGAATACCTTCCCCAGCCATCTTGGGAATAACCACATGGCAAAGAGCCACTAACATTGGACTAGTTCTTTCCAATGTCAGGCACTTTCCTGTCTTCAATGCAGCATTTCATTTAATCTGCACCAGAGCCCTACTGAGCTCCTCTTTTTACACTGAGAAAACCATTGCACAGAAGTGGGTTCCAACCTACATATGTCCGACCCCAGAGCATGTGTTCCTAAACACCCTGGCACATACTGTCCCCAGCATGCCTACCCATACATACATACTCTCAAAATGAACTTGCTTTTGTTATTAAAAAAACAAGTCTAGAAATTTGCCTTTTGTGGAAGAAGCAATTGTGGGAACACAATTATCAGCTGTTAGCAGGAGTTGGCGGGGAGGGGCAGCACCGTCTCCTCTGCACAGCCAGGCCCAGTAGGGCTCCAGAGTCATAACCGCCCTTGTTGGTGTGATAGTGCCTTGCCACCACCTTCACTTCTAGGGCTGCCCTGTGGGTCTGTGGCTCAAAACACAAGGTTGAAATGAGCAGGTCGGCCAAACTGTGCCACCTCTCTCTCAATCATCCACAGGGCTTTACCATCACCCATAGGACCAAATGCTCAGCTTTTCCAGACCTGCTGTGGAGTGAGCACCAGACTATAGTCTTGAGAGCTGAGTCTTATTTTCCTGTGACCTTGGCCTGTTGCTCAGCCTCCCTGATTCTTGGCTTCCCCTTCTGCAAAATCAATCTGTACCTCCCATCAGCTCCAGCTCAGATGACTTGACTTCATGAACACCTCTGCACCTTGTCTCCCAGCACGTCCCCTCATACTCCATGTGAACTGCTTGCCTTGCCTGGACTCCCTCCATACCTTTCCTTTCCCTGGGCCTTTGCTCATGATACACCTTCCTGTGAAATTTTCGTCCCCCAAATCCTACTTATTCTCCTAGCTCCAGCCAACACATCACCTACTCCATGATGCCATCTCTGATCCAAGAAGAAAGCCAGCTCATCCTCTGAAGTCTCCTAGCACAACGCCTGTTACTCAAGGAAAACAGCTCCCTTACCCTGTTTTTACAGGGCTTTATATCCTTGCAAGAGGGTTAAGGGCACAGGTTTTGAGTCAAATAGAAGTAGGTTCAGATCCCAGTTTGGGCATCGAGCACAGAGTCCATGCTGAACATGACTAAACATTTTTAATAAATAATCAAAAGTAGTTGCAGGCTGAGCACCTATGTTCATAGCAGCATTATTCACAATAGTCCCAAAGAGGGAAGCAAGCAAGGTCCATCCACCGACAAATGAATACACAAAATGTGGTATTAACATATAATGGAATATTATTCAGCCTTAAAAAGGAAGGAAATTCAGACACACCTTATGAAACTTGGGGACATCGGGCTAAGTGAAATAAGCGAGTCTCTAAAAGACAAATACTGCTTCCACTCAAGAATAGCCAAAGTCATAGCAACAGATGATAAAATGATGGTTGCTAGGGGCTGGGGAAGGGGGAAATGGTGAGTTGGTGTTTAATGGGAGTTTCAGTTTTGCAAGATGCAAAGCGTTGTGGAGACAGGTGGTGGTGATGTCTGCACACAGTGTGAATATACTTAATACTGCTGAACCTAACAACAATAACAACAACAAAAAGAGTAGTTTCAGAAGAACTAGGAACAGAAGCAGCTGAAAAAATATGCTTAAAGTTTAAAATGTTTGGATATAAATATTTTCCTAATGTCTGCAAGCCTATCCACATATATACACACTCAAAAGGAGCTCATTTTTCTTCTCCTTACGGCTCTGAAGGGTGACATAGTGATCATCTTCAATGGCAGGATCTGAACGACCCGCTGATTACAGGATAATATTCATACAATGAGGTTAAAAGCACTGGCTGAAAAGTTCTTTCATAAAACCTGCTACAGAAGAAGAGAAAATAATTTATGAGAACATGAACAATTAGCACTTTGTAAAAAAGAAATAATGCACTTAACTTGATCCCTATATTTAACATCAATTAAAGATTATCCTCATGAATGAAACTCGACCTGGAAATTAACAAGGGATTTAAATTGCATTATGCAAGCAAGAGAGAGAAGCCGGTGCACTGGTTTAGGGCTTCCAATATTCAGCTAGGATGGCATCTATACCATGAGCCCTGGCCATTTCCTCACATTTCTCTGAGCTGCAAGATATTGCTGCAACATATAGGATCATTTGTTTCAGCACAAAAAATCCTGTGGGGAAAAAAAAAAAAATCCCTAGGTAGCTGCAAACATAAGGTTGGCACCTTTCATTTTCATTTTTAAAAATAACTTCTAGGTTATTTTTTTTACCATAAAACTCACCAAGAGTTTCCCTTAAAAAGGACATCTTCACTGCTCTAAGACTTGAATCAGGATCATTTCCATAGGGATATTCAAGTGAATCTATAGGGCTGAGCTAGATCAGAAATGATATTCTGGGTCACCTGGTCCCAAGTCACAGAACATTTTATTTCCTAAAATGGGCAGCTTGGAGCATGTGAAATGGGCCTTAGAAAGCAAATGTGGACTGTAGCTATTTGTGTATGGTTTTATGATAATGTTACCATGCACGGAGCCAGACTCTGTGCCCAGCAACCCCACAAGTCACAAGGGCAGTTTTATTCTCTCCATTTTCCAAATGAGAAGACTGAGACTGGAAGAAATCACTTACTCAATTTCACACAGGCAGATCTGAGACTGGGAAATAGGTTCCTCTGTTTCCAGAGCTTGCTAGTATCCACTGCCCTTTAACCACAGAGGGCAAGAATGACAGTGGAAGCACAGAAATCCTCAAAGAATACAAGCACGAGTTCCCCTGGATGCTCCAGCGCCTGTCTCTAGAACCGGAGACTGATTCTAGATGATCTCTGATGTGAAGCATACTGCCGCTTGCCAGGGGGGCATGTTAGGCCCACAGCTCTGATGCTGATTACTAAGAATTGCCCCACTGGGAGGAAGCCCAGCACTTCTGGCTGTCTTTCAGACCCTCTGGAAGAAAGGGTCTTGTTCACAGCCCAGAAAGTGCCCCCTGAGAGATTAGCTTTGAGTTTTATTGTTGTTGTTTTGTTTTGTTTTGTTTTTCTTTTAATCACTGTCATTGCCGCTACATCCAAGCTTTCTGGTTATTGTGCCTAGTAATGGATCTGGGGGCAATTTAACTTTTTGCTGATAGAGTGAGAGAGAAAGACAGAGAGCCTAGGCTCTCACAATCCTGTCTTGGTGTGTGTATGTGCAGAGCACAGGTTTTCCCATTGTTATCTTGGGAAAAGAGAAAGCAGATGTTAACCATTACCCCCTGAGAATTCACCTTGCTATGCTGTAAAATTCTGCATTATTAACATTCCAAAATCCTTCCACTGTTGTATGAGTCTTAGATGGGAGTGAATATTTGAAAATTCAAAAATGTGGAGAGGATGGAGGTGGCAGAAGTTTATTAAATTGGCCCAGGGCAGTTTTGACATTTGAAAGTTTCTCACACTCCAGGCTCTGGGCTGACTCCCAGCCAACTTTGCTGAGCAGCCGGTTGGGGGGTGGGGGTGTTTCTCACTGGGTTCTCCTTTTTCATCCTCATGGAAGCTGAAGGGTAAGTATGGTGAGTCACGGAGGGAAGACCACATATTTATCCAGCTTCAGCTGGACTCCAGGACACACTGGGAGCAGGGCACAGTAACACAAAGAAGACAATCAAATATTAGTTAAATCCTTTTTTAAAGACAAATAATCCTAAGGCATCTTCTCTTTCGCATAAGCCAGCAATGAAACTTAAGGAGCTCTTTCCTCCCATCTGGCCAGCCCATTGGAAAGTGAGAGATTTGGGGGTTATGTTTTTGTTTTCTCCTGGGATAAAAAAAAAAAAAAAAGAAGAAGAAGAAGCAGCAGAAAAACCAAACATCCATTCATTGCAAAACTGTAACCTAATTTTAAAGGGTGTTTCCCCAACATACAAATGTGCTTTGAAACAAAATAACTGCGGGTTTCTGTAACAACAGAGCAGAGTGACTAAGTGCAGGGCTCTGAAATCAGAAGGAGGTGGGCTGAGTTCTGCTTCTGTCCCTTTCCAGCTGTGTCACCTTAAGCAAGTTAATTAACATCTCTGTCCCAGTTTCCACCCGCCTGCAAAAAATGGGAATAACGTCTGTTTTATAAGACTGGTCTGAAGATGAAATGAGATAGTGGAGATAAAGTGCTTTGTGTCCAGCACATACTAGTACTGGGTGCTCCAAAATGTAAACTGCTGTACGTTACTATCCCTTTCATCAGAATTATTGCTGGTGAAGTGATTTTTAAGCATCTGGCCCAAGAAGCAGTAGCATCCACCAGTCCTGCCCTGAAACCACAGTACTTGGTTTTCATCATGAATTAGATTCAGGTATCTCCTAACTCGAGTCCATCTGCAGAATAAAGGCTTCTTCTAACAGGAGGAGTTTCTCCTCCTCAAGGGACCCCCACCCCTCAATCCTCACCTTCGGGTTTTGATTTCAGAATTCCCAGCTACAGAAACTTACATTTTAGAATAGAGAGAGAAAAAAGGCAAAATAGAATCTTATTCCTGTACTTAACTACAGATCTCAATTAATGGAATTCTAAAATGTACTGTCTTTTAAAGAAGAAATGGCCCAACACTCACCCTCTGATTTCTGTCTCTTCCCGTGGGTAAATCGCTCCCTAACCCTAAGGAAACCCAGGTGAGTCTTGGTATGTCCTGAGCCTTGGTCATCCGAGGTAGGAAGACACACTTGGGTTTGTTGTAAAAGTGACATGGAGCCCAGAGGGGGCAAAGGACGTTTGTGCGAGATTGCCACGGAGCAGGATGAAACCGACAAGGATGGTCTCATTAACCAAAAAAAAAAAAAAAGCAGGCCGAATTCACTGACCCAGAGCCCATACTCCGGGCATCTGGGTCCAGGAGAGCTCGAGGAAGCCTCCGCGCCGGTGTGGGAGGCTGAGCGCTCCCTGCAGAGGGAGCTGTGCAGGCTCTCCCCCGCCTGAGTAGACAGCCATCCATCACTCCAGCAGAGGCAGCGGTGGGGACGTGAACTCGGTCACCTCCTCCCCCTCGCCCCTCCCCAGCAGGCTCGGAAGAGCTGAGGCGGTGGTGGCAGCCGAGGAACAGAACGCGCTGCAAACTGCTTGGCTACCCCTGTGCAAGACTGACGCCGCCGACACAAGTTTTTCCATTTCCCCAAACAGCCTCTCCGGCTGCCAATAAAGACGGCTGCTCTAGGTCCTTGCACACCGTCAGAGGTCCTTCTTTGAGCCCCAAAGTGGGTTCAGAGGGTGCTGGGGGCGCTCAGGGAGATCCACCGTCCCCCTCTGTGGGCTGGAAGGAGCCCTGGCTGATGGCGCAGCTGTGTGGAATAATTACTAAGTAATTTGATGGCGGAGCCGATAGGCGCTGGGTCCAAGTCCCCTTTCTTCCTCCCTACGCATCTTCTGAGCCCAAGGCAAGGTTAATGCCTCAGATCCCAAGCTTTCTCGGTGTGTGTGCTCTGAGCCACTGAGGCCTAAGCAAAGTTGACAGGCTCCGTTAGAGAGTGGTTCTGTACCCTGGAAATTGTGATCTTATCAGAGAGGCATGTGGTGGATACCAATTCCACTCACCTCTTTGTGCCACACTGCAAGCTGCTTTTCTAGGGGGTGACTAATGGGACCAGAGATGTTCACAACACCGCTCCCCATCTTCCCTCATCTGGCCTTACCAGGAGGGACTGGACTGGGGAAGGCATGGCCCCAAAAGCCCCCCTGAGGGGAACATGCCTTTTTAATGGCTGACCCTACTCCTACCATGCACTCTGGGACAAAGTTTCAGATGCTTCTTCAAATCAATGCAAAATGTGGAACTTTGCAAGGACATTCAGATCTAAAGCAGAAAAGTCTTCAGAGCAGGCCTGGCAGCAGCAACACTCCTAAACTAAAAGACCTGGATGCCCCAAGTGACCTTCGCAAAGGCCTTCCGCCTCTAGGTCTCAACGTTCCCACTTCCAAGGGCCAGGGCAAGGCCCAGTGTGCAGGTCTTTTGCTACCCAATGCCAGAAGATGGACAATAGGCCAGGCCAATCAGATTGAACCCCTTCCTCCTAGAAAGAAAAGAAGCCACCTCCTGAGAAGAAACGTAACTGGAGAAGGGCGGTGGGAGAAAACTTTATAGACCCCACCTGCCCAGAAAGCAGCTCCTAGCGCTGGAAGGTAGGATGTTTAAAGGCAGAGACCCTATGACTTTGAGCCTAAAGAAAGGATCCAGTAAAGTAATCATAAATTCATGCTATGCACATACTCCAGAGACTGGAGGACTGACCCCTGCCGCCTAAGTCCCACCTCCCTCTTGCTGTGGCAAAGGCAAGGTCCAGCCCATTGCCGCCACCTCCTCCACACACACAGATGACACCCTCTGGTGACCGGGCCTGAGTCCAGAGGTGTGCCAGCCTCAGAGACGTGCCCTTTGCCGCTCACGCAAAGGTACCACCGTGGGGATGGGCAGGGGTGACCATCCCTGGGTGGAGGGGGCGTCGTTGTGGCCAAGAAGCGGGCACTGAGTGGCCCGCGATCACCACGCAGCTAGGGACAGGCTCCAAACGCGTAAGACTGGAAAGGGACTGGATCAGGTTATGGTCAGACGGCCTCCCGCCGCTGCCTGCGCCCCAGGGGCTTCGCCCCACTCCGCCCCTCCGGGCTTCGTGTGCGCCCCCAGCAGTGCCAGAGCCGCCACGTCCCCGCTCTGTTCCAGGCAGGGGATCCCAGGATACTTCCAGCAACTCTGTTTTTCCTTTGGTCACTTGGACCTTGGAGGCCCGGGCTTGGGTGACAGCGGCACCGCCTCCCACGGAGCAGCCCGCGGGGCCCCCTGCAGTCCCTCGGGAGCGCCGTGCGCCGCGGAGACCAAGGGTGCCATCTAGCGGGCGCGGCAGGAGGGGCCATCGGGGAGCGTGGCGGCCGGGCACGGAGGGCTCCCGGCGACCCGGGCGGCGCGGCCCGGCAAACTTCGGCGCGAGCTGCGAGGCCGAGGGCAAGTCCCCAGCCCGCTTTAAATCGACCCCCTTTCTCGTCAAATGAGGAGGACCCGACTTTTCTGCTCAGGGTCGTCGGGAAACGCGAGACTCGGGGCGGCACACCGCCCTCCCCAGACCAGCCCCTGGTCCGCGCCGCATCCCACTCCTGTCCAAGGATATCTTGAGCTCACCCTGTCCCCCAAAGACGGGAAGTGGAAGGAGAAGGCGCTGGGAAAAGCCAGCAAAATAGGAATCAGCACTGAACAGCAGGATCCTTTTCTAGGAATTGTAAACCCAGAATTGTAAATAAAATGCTAATGATTTATTCGTGCTCAAACTCCGGGGGCTGCGTTGCAGCTTTTGAAGACAATTCCATTCCAAGAGTGGCTTTCCAGGAAGACAGGCCTCCCCGCTGTGCCTTCCGAGGGCTGCTCCGTCTTGCCCTGGTCTGGAGTAGGGGACAGGCAGTGGTTCTCTGTAGAGAGCTGTCCTCCCGTCTTTCACTGACACCCGGGTGCTGTCGGAGAGTGGAAGGTCTTTTTCCTTCAGTCCAATGAAATGCTGAGTCAGACCCCTCAGCATTCTCCATTCATTCAGCAAATACTTTGCCATTAGCAGTACCTGCTAAGCCCTTAGCTGAATACTGATAGTCAAAACAGTCGTGAGATTCACATCTGGTGGGGGAGTTGAACAATCCCACAAATAAATACATACTTACAAATAACAGTCAGCGCAGGTGGGGTTCGGGTGGAGTAGTACAGGTTTTTAACTTTTGGGATGGATTCCATGAAAGTTCTGGGAGGTCTGCAGGGGCCCTGGAGGAAGAAGGAGGGAGTGCAGGGATCCCATCTGACCTCTATGAGACTTGACTGCCCTGGCTCCCTACTCGGTGGTTAGGACCCCAGCCACATACACAGAGGCAGGCGGATTTGAATCTGGCGCGGACCAGCTAAACAATGACAACTGCAACAAAAAATAGCTGGACGTTCTGTTGGGCACCTGTAATCCCAGCTGTTTGGGAGGCTGAGGCAAGAGAATCACTTAAGCCCAAAAGTTTGAGGTTGCTGTGAGCTGTGACCCTACGGTACTCTATGGAGGGTGACACAGTGAGACTCTGTCTCAAAGAAGAAAAAAAAAAAAGACTTGACTGTCCTATATATTTTGAGGTATTTCTTTAAAGGGTGAGCTTTAAAAATAAAAAATAAAAACTTAAAAGTAATTCAAGCAGTCTGCATTTGCATCGTCAGTTAAAGGAGTAGCTTCCCGAGACCTGACCCTCCTAGGAAAGGTCACTGAGCACAGGCAGGTGAAACACACAGAAGCTTTCCATTACATTCTGTCCATCCTGCCCTGCTGACCATTGACCAGAGGCACACAGGTGACTGCCTCACTTTCAGCTTTTGCTCCTGAGGCAGCAGGAGGTGTTCAAGAGCCCCCAGCCCCTGGCTCAGAAACACTGGGAGAAGTTTCAATGGCCACAAGCTGTCCACCTCAGAGCCCAGGGACCTGGAGCCACCACATCCAGCAATCCAGCAATCCAGCAACTCTCCACAAAAGCCCATCACAGGTTTTGTTTGTTTTTAATAAGAGGTCCTCTTCCCTGTACTCCTTTTACGTAATTTCTAGAGAAATGATGAGCCTCTGGTTAATACTGAACTTTCCAAGGTCTTTTATGAACATAGGACACACATGTGCTAAGGACGGTCACGATTCCTGCTCCACCCACAAGCCAATGCTTTGCACTTGGTGGACCTCAGTCAGACCACCAAGGAAACATTTCCTCAGCCACTGGTCACTGTAGATCCTACTGTTGGGGAAATTTGAGCATCCTGCCGAAACCTGTACTAAATGACCTTTATAGTTTTGTTCACTGGACAAATGTTTATGTATTTCCTCCTATGGACAGATTCAATATTGGGCCTTAGGGATTTAAGACAGATAAAACAACTCCTGCCCCCCGGGAGCTTACAGTCTAGGTCAGATGCCTTCTTGCGAAGTGAAGAATTCTAGGATTCCCTCCCCATTTCCCACAGCAAGGAGGTCCAAATTCCTACCCCTGCCATGCACAATCCCATATCCCTTAAAGTAATGTATAGTTTGAAAGAATTCATGAAACAATCAGGTCCTTGAAGAAGAGAAGGAGGAGGAGGTATTTGGCCAAGGCAGCCAGGATCAAAGTAAAAAAAAAAAAAAAAAATCTTTGGGCTACCCTTATAGCCTAGGCTGAACTATGTCAAGAATCACACGGAGTTCCGGCTGTCCGTCTTCCCTGTAACTGGGCTTGGCGAATCTGGGGAAACAAGACTCCAGACATCTCTGGCCGGTGGGATCTGCCTATGATCATCCCTTTGAGGATACAGGGAGCCAGCAAGGGACTTCTGGACCCCAGGAGGAAGACAAAAACAGTGGAAAACTGGCAAGTGGCTG
>CAUYPK010089912.1:0-28834 GCA_963574355.1 Loris lydekkerianus | reverse complement strand
AAATATTCACCCACGTCGATTCCTTCAAGAGTTTTCCCTAAACTTTCTTCAAGTATTTTTATAGTTTCATGTCTTAAGTTTAAATCTTTTATTCAGTGAGAGTCTATCTTAGTTAATGGTGAAACGTGTGGGTCCAGTTTCAATCTACTACAGGTTGCCAGCCAGTTTACCCAGCACCATTTGTTAAATAGGGAATCTTTTCCCCACTGAATGTTTTTAATTGGCTTGCCAAAGATCAAATAATGATAAGTAGCTGGATCCATCTCTTGGTTCTCTATTCTGTTCCAGACATCTACTTCTCTGCTTTTGTGCCAATACCATGCTGTTTTGATCACTATTGATTTATAATACAGTCTCAGGTCTGGTAGCGTGATTCCTCCGGCTTTGTTTCTATTTCTGAGTAATGTCTCGGCTATTCAAGGTTTTTTCTGATTCCATATAAAACAAAGTATTATTTTTTCAAGATCTTTAAAGTATGACAATGGAACTTTAATAGGTATTGCATTAAAATTATATATTGCTTTGGGCAGTATGAACAGTTTAACAATGTTGATTCTTCCCAGACATGAGCATGATATGTTTTTCCATCTGTTAACATCTTCAGGTATTTCTTTTCTTAGAGTTTCATAGTTCTCTTTGTAGATATCTTTCACGTCCTTTGTTAGGTATACTCCCAAATATTTTATCCTCTCTGGCACTACTGTGAAGGGAATAGAGTCCTTGACTGTTTTTTTGGCTTGGTTTTTGTTGGTAAATATAAAGGCTACAGATTTATGGGTGTTGATTTTGTAGCCTGAGACATTGCTATATTCCTTGATCACTTCTAAAATTTTGTAGTAGATTCCCATCTTTAATCAGCTGTTTTCTAATTTTCTGTGTTCATGTTATCATTCTATTCATGTAAGCATTTGAACTTCCTAATCTTACTACAAAGTTTTCCATATTTATTTTTGAGCCTTAAATATTTTCAGGGACTTTATTGCCCTTGGACATGAAATAAGCTCAGAAATTCTACTCATCTAGGAAATACAATAAGATACTATTTCTAAACTCACCATATTAGATAAGTGCTGGGAGCCATCCATATCAAAGATAGTATCAGGTGCTGTGAAATCCAACACCTAGTGGTAAGTCCCATCATGGCTCCATAAGAGAGAATTCAGAGGAATAAGTGAGCAAACTTACCCTTAAAAAATTCTATAACCAAACTTCTACATGTAGACATTAGATGTATTTTATGGATGCAGTTAGATCTTAATGCAGGACTATTCATCTGATCATGGTTGAGGATTTTCCTAAATAGGAAAAACAATACTTTGAGTTTTTGATGTTTTCACTGGTTTTCAGTTTTGTGAGAATTATCAAAATCTCATTTGCTTTTAGTATAGTACCAAATTAATAATTTAAAACACTATCCTTTACTCTGACATGATGAACTTCCTAACTCTTTTTTCTTGTTAAAATGTCTTTATTTTATGACATAATGGTGGTCTGTCATGAGGCTTTTGTTTTTTTTTTTGTTTTATTGTCTTTAATACCCATTCTCACCAGCAATTTTTTTTATTTTATTGGATCTATGAACTCTGGAAATCTGGGGAAAATCCAGTTGTACAGAATTGATTATTGCTGCTCTGAGGACTGAAGTCAAAGCTGTCTCAGGCTATGATCAATACATACTCTTACCAGTTTTAAAGACTAAGTGGGTAGCAATGAAGAAAATCAAGATCTCTGCCCTTGATGTCATACTCAAGCATCAAAGTTGCCACTTTGGAGGTTATGCTGAGGAGGACCCTGGCTGTGCTTCTGGAATGGACCCATGTCCTCTTTCCAGCTCTCTTTCTACCATCTGATTTTTAAAAAACCATGACTGGATTCTGGCTTAATCTGTAACTTAAAAAAATCCTCTGAAAATACAAAGTAAATGCTTCTTTCCTTTGATATTTTCTTTTGCCTAAAAATATCCATAGGACAACAACTACATTTGTGATTACTTAACCATCATCAGCTATTTACCAGTTATTTGTAATAATCATTAACTGACACTCGTTGAGCATTTACTGTGGACAAAGCATGGGCTAAGGCTGTCCTCATGCATGTTTTCCATTGGCATACAGATGGCGTCACAGAAATGTGACTTGACATTAAAGGCAACACGAGTGTGCTGAGGAGGCCTCACAAGCGATGCAGGGTAGAGGCTGAGGAGTTAGACACACTTGGCTTGAATTTTGACTCACTTTCATGTTATCTTGGGAGACTTAATCTCTCTCAGTGTAGATTTCTTTTTCTCTAAGTTAGGGACAACATGACCTGTACTGGAGAGTTGCATGAGGACATGAGAGTATTTATGTAGATTTTGCACATAGTTAGCCTGAAAAATCTGAAAGCTCTGATTACCATTAAAACAAAGACCAGGAGAGAGAGTATAAGAAGAGTTCACTGAGCATGAGGGGACGAGGGAAGATTATAGTGATGATGCTGATACAAAGTAGAGAGGAGTCAGGGCACAGTCAATAGAATTTATATATTTCATAAACATAAGATATAAATAAATATATATATCTATTCTATCCACTGTGCCCACCTTCCTGATAAGGTATTTAAGATTGGAGGGGGGATTATTGTTGAGAGCCACTTATGAGTCAGACAATGTCAGAGTGTTTTATGCATATTCTCTTAATCATCACTACAAGTCAACAGGAGGGGACATAGTAGCTCTAATTTTTCAGAGGAGGCTGAGGAAATTTACTTCAGTTTCTTAAGATACTACAGTATTGGCCTGGTCCCAAAAGAGAAAACAGTGAAATCCACGTTGAAAAAAATGAGATCTGTCAAAAAAAAATTAAAAGGTATCTTATTGAGCGGAGGAAAGAAACAAATAATTATCTAGCACTACATTTGGGATTTCACATATGTGGTCTCATTGAATTCTCCCTACCAGCTTCTGAAGCTTATGTTGTTATCACTGTACAGATATTAAACTCTCTTCAGGTCATACAGGCAAGAAGTTTCCGAACTGGGATTTACATTCAGGATGACTTAACAGCAAAGATACAACAGCCACAAAAAAATTAGGATTTTAAGTAAAATGTGTACATGCTGAGAAAGTGAGAGTAATCTAGATAAATGATGACAAATTGTATCTCTCAGTTTGTTTTATTTCTTTTATTGGTGTTTCTACTATAGAAATAATATCATAAAAAGATTCCTTCAAATAATTCTTTATCTTATCACTTCAAAAAATAAAACTTTTCCTACAGTGGCACAAATGGATGTCTATTGACTAGTGGCAGATTGTGTTTGTGAAGGAAACATGACCTGGCAAAGCTTCCCAAAGTCTTTGGAAAGAAGAATCAACTTCTATTCTGAGAGCTGGAAAGGATATGTAGGCTCAAAGATGTAAAGGCGATCTGCATCTTATGAGTGTGCATACCTTCTGTACACAGCTGTTAAAATACAGACGTTATAACTATACAGAAGGCAGCACTACTAGCATAGTCATGCTTTCTTTAATTTGCTTTGAAATACTTCAGCACTAACATTGTGAGAGATGTGTGTGTGTGTGTGTGTGTGTGTGTGTGTGTGAATGTAGGATTGGAAAGGTTAATTGACCTAGTTGGAAACATGCATTCCATGGTTTGTTATTTTCCTAGGATTATTTTAGCCAATTCACACAGCCTATGTAGCATAAAACAATAGAAATCTATTTCTCCACAGCTCTAGAGGCTAAATGTCCAAAATCAAAAGTATTGGCAGAATTGGAAGGTATGAGAGAAAAATCTGTTACATGACTCTCTCCTAGTTGCTGGTGGTTGGAAGCAATTCTTGGCTTAGAGATGCATCACTCCAATCTCTGCCTCCATCTTCACAGGGGTTCTCCTTTCTGTATGTACTGTGTTCAAATTTTCCTCTTCTGGTGAGAGCACCAGGCATTGGATTTGGCCCCAATCCAATACAACCTGATCTTAACTTGATTATATCTGTAAAGATTTTATTTCTAGATAAGATCATATTCATAAGTTCCTAGTGGACATGAATTCTGAGGGAATACCCTTCAACTGCTCAGTATGAGTTCTTAGTTAGCATCTAGTTAAAGGTCTTACTGCAGAGTTAGCAACTACAAGAAATTCAGCCCCCTGATGACCATCAGACTTGGGTGGCACAGCAAATGTTAGAAATAAATTTTTGTTCATTAAACTAGTGTGTTTGGATATGTGGACTGACTAGAAACATTAAAGACACAGTCCCTACCTTTGCATGAAGGAGGCATAAAAATACAGGGAGGTCTGGAATCCACGCACTTGAACATGGTGCCAAGGCCTGACACTGAGAGTCTCTTGTTAGCCTGCTGATTCAGAGTACTTGTTTGCCTGAATTTAGCTAAATATTGCCTCTAAAATACTTCTGCATCTGCTTTCAGGGAGCTTTTCATGCAGGATGCAGACCAGGCAATACAATGTCATAGTGAGAACCATAGAAAGCATAGGGTGGTAGTTGTATGGTGGGTGATGTTTTTGTGTCTGCTTGATAATAAATGTTTGTACCTACAGCAGAATTGAGTTTGGATTCAATATCACACTTGATAGAAAGGTTGTAGAAAGGACACCAGAAACACCTACATATGTACCTCTTATCTGGGACTTACGTACCACAAAAAGCCTAATAATGATGAATAGCAAAACTGGCTTAGATAGCCCATACCCATGGATATTTCCCTCAAATTGCAAATAGACTATTCTCCTTTGGGACATTGTTCTTAACTTACTTTTATTTTTAATTTATATAAAATAATAAAACATAACATTCAGATAATTATTCCTTATATAATCGAAGGTTTTTTTTTTTTGTGGAAACAAAACCTCATGTATTCGAGTAACGCTGTCTACTTCCTTTATACTTGAAAAAGATCAAAATATAATAAATGCACAAGTACAAAAGATGGCTCAAATACTTAGGCAGCATTTCCCTCTTAACCTTTACACATGTGTAAAAGAAGGGTCAAAACTGATGAATGATATAAATTTATAAGGAAAAGTCTTTCCTAGTGGAAAGGAGGACATCCAGCCACATAAACAATGATTTGGCTGAAGGCAAGTGTTTCTGGTTTTCCTCTACACTCTTGGGTGAATTGTTTACCATCCCCAGTTACAAATGAGTTTCTCTTTGCAGGCTTTTTGAAGCATCTTTAAGTTTCCCCATCAAGTCCTGCAATTATTCCATGTTGCTACTAAAACTAATTTCTGGGTAGGTTTGGGAATCTGTATTCTTTATCTGACTTTCCAAGCTCCAGGGAACAGGGAGAGATCTGCCTACACTGATAATTCTGTGCAAAATGGTTTTATCCACTATCCGTCAAATTTATAGTCTTCTACGTAGGCAGGGTTCTTATATCATGTTCTGCTGAGTAGCATGAGTCAAACCACAGTGGTATAGGTCAGTCCAATATCTGCCATCTTCACAGGGTGTTCTCCTCTGTTTGAACTGTGTCCAAATTTTCCTCTTCTGATGGAAGTACCAGTCAGAGTTGATTTGTCTGCACAGTGCTTTCCTGTCTGTAGCATGTAAGTTGCAGCTGCTGTATGACAATGCTTTAAAACCACTGGGTATATTTCATGTGATCCAACATGACCTGGTCCACCTGGCTGTCCAGCAGCCTCTGGAAAGCTGTCTGGAGGAGAAGCATGAAGGCGTTGGAGTTGAAGGAGCTGGAATCGGCCAGCATCTGGAAGCCTTTCTGCACAGACTCCGAGAACTCCATTGTGGGCATGACATTAAAGGTTTTTAATAATAAAATTGATTCATCAAACTGTGAACACATTACCTGGACTTTTTCCATGTCACTTTCCACGCCCTACAGTAGTAAGCAGCTCTGAGGCTGACTCCATGTCTCTGGAATTCCCTGCCCCCAGATTACAAACCAGCAAAGGCTGGCATTTCACTCATAGTTCCAGGCATCTGTTGATTTGGCTTGCATTCACTCTGAACCTCTGCTGTGTGACTGGGTTTTATATTTCATAGGGGACTATTAATCACAAGTCACCAGCTCAGCAGCATGAGTGGTTGTTAGGATGTTAGGTCTAATGTCACGTTGCTATTGGAAATAGAATTTGAAAAAATCTTCAGAAGTGCATGTCATCTGGGTTGTTCAGAAACACAATTGTTTCAGAAAAGAAAAGATGTACTTTCTTGTCTTTTTGTGCTTTTTCTCTTCATGCATTTCAAGAAATAAGCAAAGCAAGTGCTCTTCCGTTGTTTGAAGTCCTAACCATTGATCTGTGTGCATGAGTGCAGAAATTATGGCCAGGGAAGGCAGGGGTCACTAAAGAAATGAACTCACAGAGTGATCAAATGGCTTTGTTCCTCTTTTCCTGCCCTAATCTCTTTATCCTCATTAATCCTAAGGAAAGGATGCTGGGGGGAGGAGAACAGTAGAAAACTGTGGGGAGAAGAATCTCTCTGGGTAGAATAATAAATACAAAACCAGAATGTGAAATTTGTTCTTAAAGGTGATAGTTGCTTGTCTGTGCTGTGTAAATTCTGAGTATGTGTGTGTGAGCTAAGGTGCGACCAAGCTGCCCGAGAGTAAATATGCCTAGGGTCAAAGATTTTGTCACCTGCTCAATAGGAATGATAAATCAATCACCATGCACCTGTGGAATGGAAAGAGGGTGCAGGGCAGTGTGGACACACGCAACAGCGATGACAGCAAAAGTCATTTTAAGAACTGATGCTGTCAGATTCATTTAGTTGTCATGTGTAGGTAGCTAATAGTATTTTAAGGTAGTTTTTCAAGTTGAACATTATTCTCATGTTTCACAGGCCACACCTTTGGAACAGTTACCTGATTTCATATTTACATCAGCTTCTCACTGTCACTCCCACAAAATATGCCAAAAACACTGACCATTAACTGTTCAAAACTTTATTCGGGGTGATAGTTCATTCCTTAAATTATAGAATATAATAAGTATGTCCCTTCTTTTTCTGAAGCTTCTTTTGGAGATTCAATATGTAAACGTTGATGAGTTGTTTGCTTAGTCATTCAACAAACATTTTGTGAGATCTTACAGAGCAATAAACATAAATATAAATAAATATGTGGGGAAAATAAAAACAAAAAAGAATTCAAGGCAGCCATGTTGATGCTCATGATGGCCTTCTGCAATTCAGCATTCATTTAAGAATATTTTTGATAACTTAAAGTATCTGTGGCTATCAGAATGAACTATTCTTCAAGGCTTTATTGAAAACACCAGCCCTTGTCTCCTTCAGCCATCCTTACCTCTCAACCCCAAGAGAAACCACTTTTAATCCTTTTAGGCATTTCTTCTGGTATTTGCTTCCAGTTTTATGTAATAAGCTCTAGTGTTATTTGTTAATTTTCTGGGTTTAGACATTGCCTGAGAACATCCCACAGTGGAAGCAATGATTTAGTTTCCTTAACTACATCTTCTCACCCCCGCACACACTTCTTCTCTTGTTTTATGTACCATGGAAATAATAATTTTTGGTCAAATCACTGTGCAGTCTATGTATTATTATGATCACATAAATAAGTTAAAATAGTTAACTATTTTAAATTGCACACAAACTTTATGGACACCCTGTATAAACATTCCCAATGAAGCTGTGCAGATGCCTGGTGTGTAGAGAGAGAAGGGATCCATGGGTTTCACAGCCCCTTACAAACACCCCTCCTCTTTTCATCCTGCCAGCACCCCATTTCCAAAGTAACTTGTGCCTGGACATCTGACTCCTGAGCCCTCTGGGATTCTAAAATGGAAATGAGCCTTCTTTGTGATTTTATTCACTGCAGGGATTTTGTGTTTGCTAAACCAATGACTGCAAATCAGATCATTGCTTTCTATATAGGTATATGTAATTTATTTTTATTTTGTTTTATTTCTTTCCTTGCTTTCTTTGCCCTTACAGGTTTAAGAAGTTTTTATTTACTAAAATTTTAGTATGTTATTGCAGTAAAGCACATATGTTTCAATTTTTCCTGTTTGATCAAAGCCTCAGATACTCTTAAAATTCTAGCTAATAATTCTACCTACGTTGTTATTAAGCTCTTTTTATAAAGGAATAAATTAAGGATGGGAGAGATTGAATAACTTGCCCACAGTTGTACAAACAGAAAGTGGTAATCCACTTACTAATAAAAATCGTGTTCCTTTCTTTGCATGTTGCAAGACACAGTTCCTGTTTTAAGGAATTTATAATTTTGTTTTGTTTTGTTTTGAAATAGGGTCTTGCTCGGTCTAGAGCACAGTGGTGATGTCATAGCTTACTGCAGCTTCAAACTTCTACACTCACATGATCCTCCTGCCTCAGCCTCTTGAGTAGCTGGGACTATAGGTACATACCACCAGGCCTGGATAATTTTTTCTATTTTTAGTAGAGATGGGGGTTTTACTTTTGCTCAGGCTGATCTTGACCCCCTGACTTCAAGTGATATTCCCACCTTGGCCTCCCAGAGTGCTACATTTAGAGGCATGAGCCACGTCCAGCTGCGTTTATAGTTTTGTGGTTAGATAAGACATGTGCGCAGACATCAGAATACAACGCATTAGGTGTCAAGAATGAGAAAAAGGGCCCAATGTTCACTGGGAAGTCAGAAAAAAGAGAAATGCTTTTCTCTCATTTCTTTGTGTCTACAACTCTATTTGGAATTGAAGTATATGTTTGTCTGTTTGGAGGGGAACATTTCTTCATCTATAAATTTTATTTTATGAGATATAACCTCTATTATTCAGCCTCTGGGTTTGACAGTATCCCATAAGGAGCAGGCAGTTATGTATTTCTACATGACAACTGTCCTTAGGTGATATTTTAGGGGGAAAAAAAGTAACATTTTTAACTCGATATATGTTTATGAGTGTACTTGACATAAAAGCATTCAAAGGAGAATTTTGCCTGTATTTATTTTTTTTGCCAGTGATAATACATAGTCCTTGATCTTGTTAAAATTCAAGAGTATTTTTGTGTGAGAGTATCCCTAGCTATCATACATGGTTTATAAATTTACCCACATAGGTGCAGATTTGAGTTTTTCTTTTGGCCCAATGGAGAGAAAGAGCACCCAAACACCATGTTTATAAGAAGAAGGACTTTATTCACCTTCTAGGAGCTTACAGCATAGAAGAATTCCAAATGGCCATGCTCCCTGACTGGCTTGGTTTTTCCCTTTTTATCTACAGTCAAAAAGATCCAACCCATAGGTACCCTTCTCATTGGCCAGTTTGAATCAAGCGGGAAATGCTATTCCAGCCCCCACAGAATTACAGGATTTCACAGAAGTGGAAATTTCCAAGTTCCAGGAAGTTAAGTTTCCAAATTCCCAAGAGCTGAGTCACCATGGCCAGGACCCCGCAGGTGTATCCTTGTCTCCTTGAGAAGACCTGTTCTCACCCTTCTTGGGTATCCTCTCTCACTGTTACCCTTGTCATTATGCCGTGTGGATCCCAAGCTAACGCTTTAGCCTCCCAGGAGGCTGCATCACAGTGAACCTGGCAGATCCTAGGGCCAGCTGGGCTGTGCTCCCTTCCAGCTTCCTCTCATCACCTCTACCTGCCATGTGATCTCGAGAATGTCACCAAATCTCTCTCTGTCTCAGATTTCTCATTTGTAAATGGGGAAGAAACTAGTTCACAGTGTGGTTATGAAGATTATTTGAGTTAATGGAGACAATATACGTGGTGCATTTAGAGCAGTGTCTGGAACACAGAAAAGAGCATGTCACCAGCAGTTCCAGTTCCCATCATGCAAATGCAGTCTCTGAAGGCCACACGTGCTTCATTAGCCAAGGCAGAAGGTTCTTCGATCATTTTATTGTTATTTTATTTTGCACCCACTTGCCCAGTGCCTGCTATGCCCCGGCATACCTCCTGGTGCTCCGAATACAATGGAGAGCAAACCCAACACATCACTCACTGTCTTTGTGAAATCTCAGCAGAGTGGCAAGACAGTCACAGATCAACTAATTATACAAATAGATGTAAGATTACAACCATGGTAAGTGCTAGGAAAGAAAGGCTTCTGACTCCTTATTACATTTTGAATACACATAGTTTTAGGGTATAAGGGAGCAAAATTGCTGTTTCTTGAGGAATCCAAGCACTCTCATGCCAAAGAAGGGAAGGGCTGTTCTGTGCAGAAACTGAGAACATCCTGAGAAACTAATTAAACCCTTCCTTTTTGATTACACCCCAGAGGATGGGAATCGCTTCCTCTCTGCCTTTCCTTGACACAACTTGCTCAGGAGGAATGCAAAGGATGGGTGGGATCTTCCCCACCGTGAGAGTGAAAGGAAGCCACATACCAAAGAGATGACAGCTCAAGAAAGGCTGCAGCTGCCGGTCCACCTCCACCCTGAAGCACAACTGCTTAGCAGCATTTCAAAGGCAAAGGCAACTTACAGGAAAGAAGAGAAAAAAGGCACTTAACAACTTCCTTGACTGGAGATCTGGATAAGAGTGGAGCACATTTGAAAGTTTTATTTATGGCAGGAATATATATGGCTTTGCAGACATCTGGGCCTGGGATTCACAGAGCCCAAGTGTATAGTTGGACATGAAGCACAATCAGTTTTTCAGGGCATTTGGCAAGAAGCTTGAATATTGATGCTATTTGAATATAATTACATATCCATCTCCTTTGCACCACTAATGGCAAGTTTTACCAAAAAGCTGTAGCTAAGAATTGCATTCAGAATTTCTTCTGCTAGTCTTTATTACCAGTGCTTAAAAAGGGAGAGTCCTGCTGAAATTTTAGATTGTTAATCTCAGAAAAATGCATTCCCCTTCAGTATCACAGAGCAGATGAAGGGAAACTGAGTTTAAACAAGAGCTACACCAGAATCTCATGTATCAATGATTGGGAAGCAAAATTTAAATCAAAAAGAATACATTCAAGAGATCTACTATACAACATGGTGGCTGTTGTTAATAATAATGTATGCATACTCAAAAATTGCTGAGAGAGTAGATTTCATGTGTGCTAACCACCAAAAAGGATAAGTATGTGAGATAAAACTCATGTTAATTAGCTTGCTATAGCTTTTGTACAATGTATACATATTTCAAAACAGCATGTTGTGCATGTATATATCATTTTTATTTGCCAATTAAAAGTATAAGAATATTATCACCATTTGACCTTTGTATTTGTTTGTCTGTATCTCTCTATCTACATCTGTTCATTTTCTCTTCTTTTAAGCTTTTTCCTTAAATGCAGACAACTTTACATTAAGAATGGAAGAAATTAAGTGATTATTTCCTGAGCACCTACTATGAGATGGGAAGTGATGTCTTTGAACTCATGAAGATTGCAGTCTAAGAAATGAAGACAAATATGAGATAGGGAATCAAATGCCTATGACACTCTGGAATCATACTGTAATATTGATGGTGTTAACAGCTCAGGTGAGTCCCCTGCTCACTATGCCAGCTATAAAGGAGCAGACCGTGGCCTGACCCCCCGTGTGATATAGTTCCCGTGTCTCTGCACGCTCTCAGTACATTCTCATAAACAAGAGAATTTAGCCTGATCTTCCTTGAGGAAATGTATTGAAGTTTGGAACGTTATAAATACTTTTGGGGGTTTAGTTGGGTACTCCTTTAATAAAACCAATGAGAGCACATATTTTTCCTTTTTAAGAATAAAGGTAGGCCGGACGGAATGGTGGCTCCCATCTGTATCCTAGCACTCTGGGAGGCTGAGGAGGGTGGATTGCTTGAGTTCAGGAGTTTGAGACCACACTGAGCAAGAGAAACATCTCATCTCTACTCAAATTAGAAAAGCTAGCTGGGCAGTGTGACGGGTGCCTGTGGTCCCAGCTACTCAGAAGACTGTGCCAAGAGGATCACTTGAGCCCAAAAGTTTGAGATTGCTGTGAGCTATGTCACCATGGCACTCTACCTAGGGCAATAGAAATAAATAATAAGTAAGTAATTACAAAAAACAAATAAATAATTACAAAAAGAATTAAGGTAAATTGAAAATGAAAATAAAATGCCTCTAAACGTAAGATTGTTGGGTACTGAAAAGAAAATGGCAGTTAAGGAAACGCTATAGAAATTCAAGTAAAGTAGGGAATTTAGTTAGCAAGAACATACCAATATTGTTTCTTAGTTGTGAGAACAGCCCTATAATAATGCAAAATGCTAACAATAGGGGAAAATGGGTGAGAACCATTCAGAGACTCTCTGTACTGTCTTTGCAACTTCTCTTCAAATCTATAACTCTTCTGAAATTAAAAGTTTACTTTATCTAAAAATAAAATAAAATGCCTGATCAACCCCCTTTAGTTGCAGACTAAGCAATTCTCCAAAACAGAGGCTCTTCGGCAGGCTCTCTTTGCCACTTCAGCATGGCAGCGTCTTCTGCGTCTCACAGGGCATGGATGCCCATTTGTTTCTGGGCCCCTTTCCTGGCTGGGCTGTGCATGCTCCACGTTGGTGCTGTGCCTTCCTCTGTAACCTGGATAGACATGTGCTCAGCAGTGTTGGCTGGGCCACTGGAAACTGATAATACTTGTCCTGATTCCACTCAACAAAATAATATTTTATCACTTTATTCTGTTGGGCCTTCATGTGAGGTGTCAAGTGCCAATGTCCTGGCCATCAGATTTGGCCTCGTCTATTCTCCTCATTCTGTGCAAAATGGCAGTTTCAAGCCTGGGAGTTCCAGACCATGAATGACTCCTGGAAATCAAACACCTGCAGAGACTTGTCTGCCTCACACAGGAAGCTTCCTATTCCTTTTGATCTTTTAGTATTGTTACAAAGAATTTGGGTACTGTCACTCTCTGCAATAATACAAATAGCTTCCCATGAAAGAGGGTGAAGAGGTTATACCTGGTGTCCGAGGAATCAATACAACAAACTTCAGTCCAGGCATATACAGAAGAATGAGGTTAACTTTGATTTTGGCAGTAAGGGTTATCTTTATAAAGTCACAATGACTGTGTCTTCTAAATATTTCTCAAATGCATTCCCTTTTGTATAGGTCAGAGTCCAAGTAGGAAAAGAAAAACCTCTTCAAATATTTTGAAAGAGAAAATTGTATACAGAGAATTGGCTGTGCAGGTGATGGGAGAGGTGAGAAGTCAAACAGAAGACAATGAAGCAACTCAGATGTTAGCAAGAGCAGGAAGCTACAATCAGCCCTCGGCTGGAGGGACAAAGGGAGGAAGTGGGGTTCCCAGATCCCAGGGGCGGGATCCTTGGGCAGAAGCCAGAACTGTGGCATGTGTGCACACGTGTGCAGGGAGGCAGCTAGAGCCAAGGAGAAAATACAGTGGCTGCTGGGGTGTCACCTGGGGCCTAGAGAGTGGGAGTGAAATACATTGAGTTTTTCTTTCTTGTTACTTTCCAATTTCTTGCCAGTAAATACTACTGGCCAAACTTAATCAAAACACAGCCAATGTGGAAGCTCAGCAAATACAGCCTAGAGAAAACCAGCTCTTCTTCCAGACAATAGAAAGACATTGCCTTGCTTTGGTTGAGGCCTCCTTTATCTCTTTCCTGTACCATCACAGAATCCTCATAACCATCCTTCTTACTCAGCCATCTCAGTCTCTCACCAATGCATCCTCTGTACTTTAGCTAGAAATACATTGCTAAAACACAAATATGTATGTCAAGCCCCTGTTTGAACCCTGAAATGACTTCCTGTTGGCTACACTCTAAGTCCCCAGCTTTTTAGCATACTGGACAAGCCCTTGTTTCTGGTCCCTGCCCTCCTTTCTAGCTTTGTTTCCCAAAAACAAGTTGGGGAAGTTGTATTTCCTGCAAATACAACTCTCTGCATGGCTCAGCTTGAGTGCGCTGAAGATGTCAGAGGACCTAGCGTTGTTGGCTACTCAAATGCTTGACCTCAGAGGGAGGCTCCCAGGCATGAGAGTGGTCTCGGGGACATAGTGGGAACAGCAGTCAAAGGTGTCACTCTCAACTGGCTTCTGGATGCCACAACAAAGGGGCCTGGAGAACAGAAGAGGACTTAATGGGAGCCTGAGAGTCTCCCCGAAAACAAATGGGAGGAGAAATGGAAGGGCCTTGAAAGGACATCAGGTAATGGGGTCCAAGTTAGTGAGATTTGACTTCAGTCACGCCACACATACATGTGAGTCTTCTTTATACTGCCCTGCAGTCTCACTGGAATGTGCACCTCCCTCACTGTGAGGTTAAAAGGTAACACTGCCCTTCATCAGGGGAAGGATTATTGAGCTAATGCAACGTGCCAAGCACTAAGCTGAGCAGATCACATGACGTGTTTACTTTGTTATCTTCGTTTACCTTTAACAGATCATGGGGAAATGAGGCTCCAAGAGGTTAAGTGACTGGCCTGAGGCTGCACAGAAAGTGAAATGAGTTGGTGTTTCAAGTCAGTGTCTTTCTACTCACTCTCGGTTTTAATTTGTCAGGAGGCAGCACTCAGGATAGAGTGCAGACACAAATCACTCAGGGTTGAATTCAGCTTCTCACTAAGAACGGTAAAATGACATTTGGATTTATTTCTAAATGGAATCATCTTAAACTCCTACATAAAGATTTATGAAAATTGTGGAATTTGTTTGGAAGGTTTATTTTCCTATTGGACAAAAAGATCATTTTCCCCTTATGTACAGGGTGGACACAAAGTTTGTGTGCAACTTCTTATGTTAAACTATTTCAATTGCACACAAACTTTATGTCCACCCTGTATAGTTCTCAAATTCCAGGCATAACTGTGAGATCCTTGATCTTTCTAATCCTTAGTCTAAAATATTTATCATCTTCTTTTGAGTTTTTAGGAAGAAACACTGATTAATATGACTGTTGTATGTTGGCAGAGTCTCCAGAAAGTAGATTCTGAGATGGAAATAAGCCCCTGGGGCATTGGTTAGAAGGGCTCTTGGGAATCATCTCTGGGAAAGGGAGGGTAAGGAGGAAAATTTGGCAAGAAAAAAATGTTGAGCCACACAGTAGTATCAACCAGGGATGAGCCCAGCTTGCTGGGGTTCTGTTGCTGGTATGGCCTTTCTGAGCTATCCTTGTTTGGGTAAGGGGGGCTTCCCTTGATAGGTTCCTCGGTGTAGAAGAGCAGTAACTGGAAGGAGGTATGACTTTGGGTGAGATAATTTTACTCAGGTGAGAGGACCCCAAAGCAGGACTGACAGAGAGGACCATCTTCCTGCACTCCCCCAACAGTCAGGGGGAAAAAGCCCTTTGTTCCTTACAGGGAATCTGGGAATATTACAGTATTTACTACAGGGACAAACATAATTCTTAATAAATTTCTGTATGCAAAATCATGTATATGTGTATATACATGATAAAATATATTAATATCTACAATATATAAACATATCTTTATATAATTATTAAATATATACTTACTGGATAGCCAATTGGTGAACTGCTTGGAACAGGATAAAAGCTGTTAATTAATAAAATTAATAAATTGGCCAGTGTAGTACCTACAGATTGAAAAGGTAGAGCACCTGTCTCTGGTTCATGAACATTCAGAAGCACAGACCTTGGTGAGGTTCTCATGCTTCTTACCACCATAGATGTACCGTTGTTGTGCCAGTAATAAAAATGCCAAGGTCTGCCACGACTGTGTGGACTGTACTACATATAAAAAATGGTGCTGGGATTATTGACTTTGCTTCTGTATGTCTGCTAGTTCTAAAAACTAATAACAAGTAGAGAAAAAAAATAAAATCAACTTTTTGTAACATCACTTTTTTTTTATTGTTAAATCATAGCTGTGTACATTTGTGCAATCAAGGGCTACAATGTGCTTGTTTCATATACAATCTGAAATATTCTCATCAAACTGTTCAATGTAGCCTTCATGGCATTTTCTTAGTTATTGTATGTAGACATTTGTATTCTGCATTTAGTAGGTTTCGCCTGTACCCGTTCTAAGATGCACCATCTTTTTTTTTTTTTTAAGAGAATAGACATTTATCCCTCAGAAATTATAATGGTCTTCCCTCTATTTAGTTGATCTGGGGGCCAGAAGACATGTGTAAGGGGATCACAGTAATTGAAAGGAGGAGAGGCTTCCATTTGCTCTGGTGTAGCCGCAGTGTGGGGTACATGCCTGGAATGAATAGAACTGTGCTTTCAATTAGGAGATACAGGTACTCACAGCAATCTGGAGAATATCAGCCCTACTAAAATGACTTTCCTCTGCTACGGTTGAAATATTTGTCTCCTCTAAAACTTATGTTGACATTTAATTGCCACCATGACTGTATTGGGGGTAGGGCGAGGCCTTTAAGAAGTGCTTGGCTCATTGGGCTCCGTGCTCATGAAGGGAGTGGCGTCATTATCGTGGGAGTGAGTCCATTATCATTGTCATGGGAGTGGGTTTGCTGCAACTTACTTTCTTTCTCTCTTTGCCCTTCCTCCATGTGATGTTATGATACAGCAAGAAGTTTTCGCCAGATGTAGGTATCTTTCTATTGCACTTACCAGTCTCCAGGACTGTGAGCCAATAAACTACTATTCATTATAAATTACTCAGCCTGTGGTATTCTGTGACAGCAGCACAGAACAGCTAAGGCACTCTTTTTTTGGATAATTAGTTAGATCTGATTATTTATATAAGCTATTATTTATATAAGCAAGTCTTAGTCTTGCCTCCAAAGATTTACCAAACATATACCTTTCTTTTGTTTTTTAAAAATTTATTTTATCTATTCATTTCTTCATGGATTCATTCAATCATAGGCCCATTTATTTATAATAGTTTCATTTAGCAGCCAGATAGTGCAGGTAGTTGCTGTAAGACTGAAGTACAGAACTGGTATGAATTTAATATTGTTGGAAAATTTGGCCCAGGATATTTAGGATCATAAAGTTCCAGCTAGTCTGATTATCACTGCAATGGAGCACTATACAACTGGCTTTTCTTCTATTTTTTTTTTTTTTTTTTGCCTTAATTTTTCTCAAAATGCTGCCATATACTTTAATTCTAAAGCTTGACTGTTTTAGCTTCAACTTTTTATCCTTTGCAGAGCCATCCTTTGGGAGAATAACCGAATTCATTTTATCTCAATATGTTTTAACCTCCCATTAAAGCTCATACCATCTTGTTCTAATTCTTTTACTTTGATTTACAATTTTATTTTATTTTTTTTAATTTATGTTCTTGTTATTCACTGAAGACAAGCTTTACCTTAACCTATAATATTAAATTAGGGTAAAAGATCTAGTTGTCTAGAAGTTCACTTCTGAGAGTCCACAGATTCCGTTCCTTTGTTGACTTGTTTTGTTGCCATGGGCAAGTTGAACTCCGCAAACCTCAATTTATCCATTTGCAAAATGGGATAATAATACTCGCCTCCTACACACCTTGAGTGTTGTGAGAATTAAAAAGATAACATTTGCCAAGTGCTTTGAACAAACAGCCTTTCATCTAAGTAAGGAGCTCAGAGTGTTTTCATTTTTGTTGCTATTGATGGGCATGTTCCCACATGGCTTTATTTTTATGGTGTGCTCAACTGCAATAGAGTTGAATCCCAGAAATGAGACATGGTAAAGACTGAGCAGGTCATCAAGTTCAAACTCATTGTAGAACTCTTCCTCTGCAACATGCTGTTATACTTCAGTCCTTCTATTTTTAAATCCAAAAGCATCAAATAGTACATGGTCCATTTCTTCCTGCTTGAGGGCAGAACTGTTGTAAAGAACAATCCCAATGGCAACTTTTGATCTAAGTATTTCCCTAATGACCCAGTTGGAACAACATTTTGAGTCTCTGTCAGGAGGATCTATTTGCCCGATGTTAGGGTTACAATTATTTTTGGGACCCTTTTACTACTTTCCTGGGGAAATGGAGTCACAATCCATTAGCTCTCCTTCTGGTGATGTTCTTCACAACGTTTGTCTCTAAAGTTCCATTTAGGAATTTCCTAACCATTGGTCTGCGGAGTAGACCAAGTCTTATTCAGAGATATCTCATTTCAAACACAGTTAAACAGCTTTAAATTCAATCCCAGTAGGCAACTTTAAAAGAACATGCTAGATTTTCTTGTGAGCTGGGCATATTTTGCTTTTTGCAGGTCCATAACCTATTGCTGAAGATTGAGAGGTTCTAACAAATGATGGTACATAAATAATTATTGAATGAATAAGTGGATAGTTCTTATTATTTATGTAATTCATTGTTACTGAGTTCAGTGGGGGGTAATCATAGTTCCTTTGGTCTTTTTGGATTGGTATCCTTCCTTCTTTTCTTCCTTTCTTCCTTCCTTCCTTCCTTCCTTCCTTCCTTCCTTCCTTCCTTCCTTCCTTCCTTCCTTTCTTTCTTTCTTTCTTTCTTTCTTTCTTTCTTCAAATAAATTATTTGGAAGCATTACCACTTATGATACAGATAAAACTGGTATCTTGGCCAAGGGACCAGCTACCATCTGTCTTTTGTAGACGAATCTCTTTCTCATTCACTATTTATTAGTAGTTGAGAATAGGTTGGTAAGACAAGCAAACATATTTCTCCTGTTGTAGTGTTTCATGATTACTTCAGCAAATAAGAATTAGTTCTGAAGGTAAAATTATTCCATCTTTTTTCTCCAGGGAGTTTATTTTTCATCTTTTTGCTACAAAGAATAAGATCAAGATTAAATGAATATCCCAGATAATGCTTTCCCTTTCTTCTGTTTATGGTGGTTTTATTAATTACTCTATCCAATTAATCTATTAATTAAAACTAAAGTTTTATTTTAAGTGCTAATTATTATTGTTTTGAATGAAATTATCATACCCAATAAGAATCAGGCTCATTGATGTAAGCAAAAAGATTTTGCTTTTAATTAATTTCTAAATTCCCTAAATCCAAGGATTTTAAACAATAATTGAATTGTCTTAATAAAGAATAGAAGGACATGTCTTTTAAGAGAGAATTTCTTTCTAATCTCAGTCTAAATCAACAGTTCTCAACCTGTGGGTCATGACCCTTTTGGGGGTCTCCTGCATATCAGATATTTACATTACGATTTATGATAGTAGCAAAATTATAGTTATGAAGTAGCAACGAAATAATTTTATGGTTGGGGATCACCACAACATGAAGAACGTATTAAAGGGTCATGGAATTAGGAAGGTTAAGAACCACTGGTCTAAATAAATCTTAAAAATATCCATAAAAAATGTGGATCTCCCTTGTGAGATACGTGGAAAATTTTTCAAAACCATTCCAGTTATTATCTGTGGAAACCAGACCACAAAGCTTTTGACATCAAAATATTTTTATGTGGCATATTTCCAGATAGTGAAATTGTTGGTGGTCAACTTTTTGGATTCTTAGCTCTTATATTTGTTTGTCCTTAACCTTAGTAGCTGAGTAGAGAGGTAGGTGGTAGGAATTAGCTGCTGAGTCAGGGCGAAAGAAGCCTGTAATACTGAATAATTGTTTCTTTGGTGTGTCATGTGGTTAACATGCTTTGCTTAAGATACTTAACTCAAGACCAGCTAGATGACAGGGAAAAGGAAGCAAAATCACTTTTATACACTGTGTAAAACATGGAATGACAAATCGCCGAGTCCAGACTTTACCATTCTTTATTAAATCCTTTTGCTTTCTTAAACTTTATGCCAATTAGTTTGAGCACTTAATTTGTGAATTCCTGGCTTAGGCATATCAAACAAAAAAAATCATTTTAAGCCTATGTATTTCCTTACCTGCTATGATCTTTGTTTCAGACAATTCTGGAACAAAAATCTGCACAAAAATGTAGCAGCACAATGACATTTTTAGACATATAACACTAATCTGTCAATTTAATGGTTTTAATTCAGTGCATACCAAATATTTCACACTGTTAGTCTCATTTCCAGGAGAGAGATTGCTGTTAGGTCAACCCAGGGGTTTCCAAGGGAGCAGATAGAACCTGGAGGTGAAAGTCAATAATTTTGTCCTTCTCTATAATCACAAATTTATCACAGTGAACTTTTGTGTAATGGAAAATTATGACCTCTTTACAGATCTCAGCAGTTTAAAAAGGGAAGAATTTTGTTTTAGGCCTAGAGAGTGACACTCTGCCTCTCTTTCCTATCATTGGCTATCTTCTGATAGCTCCTATTCTTGAGAACAGCAGCAAGCTGAGATATGGAGAGGGTGTGGGGTCCTCTGTCTTTGGAGCCTTCTTTGTAGTTGTGGCAGCAGATTGATAAGAGGAAGCATGAACTGCATGAGAGGCAGTGGGAAAGAACCGATTCCTACTGTTAGGTGAAATGGCAAAACAATGGAAGGATAACATCTTGTACAAAATATCACCATCACATGGGTTTTATACCTCTTATGTAAATATAATTGAGGTGAAATTAAAATTCAAGTTGAGGCCCATGTTTCCCATCTCTACCCCTTGATACCTCTGCTTAAATTTTGGTTTTGATAAAAGTAACCAATAGCTTTATCTGACTTTTCCCAAAGACAGCTGAACAATATTTCCTTGTCCCTCACAGTCACTTAGCATTGTTTGCAGAGGCTAGCTGCACTAAGGAAAGTTTCCATGCTGTATGCTCCATGGGCCCAATTCAGCAGGTGGAGAGATGAAGAGCAGCTTTGTCTTTTGTAGACGGATCTCATTCTCTTTACTTGACTAATATTTACCTGGAAGTTCTCTCCACCTCTTCTTCCTCGGTGAGTTTTGTTTTTCTTTTTTCCCACCCTGGATGCTTTCACCTACAACTCAACTTCCTCAGAATTGTTCTTGGCTCACCATGTACGTTTTTCATTTTCATGATTATTACATTCTCTAACCTGAGTGCTTTTCTTTGTTCTGAAACATAATATCCAACACCGCTTCCCTGCTCTTGCCCAGAATGCTCTTTGCCTATTGATGCGCCTCCCACCCGCACAGCTATGCAACATGTTTCTTCAGCTAATCTCTTGGCCTATCTGCCCTCTTATATTTCCTTAACATGTTGAATAGCTCAGCCTCAGTTTTATTGCCAAAATATTATCTCCCCTGTAATGTCATCCTCCTGCTTGCTTCTATGGCTGTGAATGTCCTTCAGGAAAACCTGACTTTTGTTCATAACTAAGTCAGAAACAATATCTAAAGACTTTCACAACAGGACCTTAGGGCATTTCACAGACATTACCACCTTCATCTTTCATGTTGTACTTAATAAAAAAAAAAAAAAAAAATAGGTGGAAAACAATCATTCAGTTTCGAGGTGAAAAATTGAAGTGAAGGTCAATTGCTTACATCCACTGCATGGATAGAAGCACTGAGAACTGGCTCAGGTCTTACCTTGAAACAAAGCATAGTGTGTCATCCCATTCTGTGTGCATCTTTCTTTTGGAAAAACTATTCCTGTGACACAATTGCATTAATTTGATTCATTTCGATGGTACTCAGTAAATGCAAGGCACTTTAATCATTTATAGTACATAAGACTTAGAACATGGCCCTTCTGCTGGAGGACAGAAGGGGACAGTCGTGCACAGACAGTCCATGGTAAGTGCTAAGATGAAGAAAAAGCAAGTGCCCTGATGTGAGAGTTCAATCTGACAAGGTTGACCTGGAGTACTTTGTGGAGGAGGCAGCACTGAATTTAAATCATGTGGGATGGAAATGGGCAGAATTGGGATCACTACTGTCAGAGGAAATATGCTGAGCTGGGTTTCCCCCCCCCCCCATTTCTTGGCCCACTTTTCCCCTCTTCAGCACTGATGTACCTCCAGACTCCATCATGTAGGTCAAGCATACCCCTTTTCTAGGAGCCCCTGAGTATGGATATCTCTGTTCACTATATCATAGAAGGCAAATATGATTTTGGCCCTCAAAAGAATGAGTTTAAGGATAATAAAAAATTGATAGACATTCTGCCTGCCTAGAAATTAAGATGAAAGTAAATGAAAATGAGAAAACTTAGAAAAACATCTTCTGGGTTTTGAAGTTGTGTGTGCTTAACTGAGACTTGTATTATAAAAGTTCTTCCCAATCTTGTTTTCCAATCTTGTGATTATCCTTTCGAGACAGTCACATGGGCCCATTTCCTCTAAATCAGCATCAGAGAAGGATGCTTCAGCCAGACCACCTCCAGGTGATAATTGCCTTTCTCAGGAGATGGCCACATGTGCTAGATCCTCTGGGAGGAAATGAATGAATTGCCTATTGTGCTCTGACAGGCAGACAAGATATTTTAAAGGAGAATTTCCAAAGCATTAAGGCTCAGAGTTGTCACTGGAGTATGGCAGGCCGCCCTCAAAGGATCCACCCTTCCTAGAATCACTACCCTCTTCCCCTGTAAAAAAAATTACATAAACATCGAAGGCTTCCTTCGGTCTTCAGAATTCCATTTGTCTGCCAAGATTATGGTTTCATTTGGTCTGAACACTCGGTCAGTTACAATCTCTATTAAGGCACTGGTGGCTGCACTGTTTCCTGTTCTTGCTTCTTTGTGATCTTAGGATTTGCTGGGCCTCTAGGGCCCCTGAACTCACAGGCTGCCTCTGAGAGCCTCCAGCAGTGAGGAAGGCACATGACCGTGCCTTTTCTATCTAAATGGCAAGTCTCATTCTGGAGCTGCTTCTGGTAGCCTCCCCTTGCCTTTTCATGCCAGGTAAAAGATTTTTCCAAATCTGGGTTGACGGAAACTCAGAACCTGTTGAATGGCATCACTTTCAGGAGCACAACCAAGAGACTTGCACAATACACAAGTGGACCTGTCACACAGCTACTTTGTTTCCCTTTCCTGCTACTCACCTGCCACTTGCCATCTCCTCCATCTTAGCAGAACTTTAGTAGAGAGGAACAGAAAGCTTGGGCAGCTGCACTGCCTCCTCGCTTCTGTCACATACCTTCACTGTAGGCCCTTTATTATCCTATTAATATCTTGCTTTAGGAAATAAAAGGCATCTTCTTTATTTTTGTCTTCAGAATTTCTCATCTGCTGCAGGTTGTGTTACATTGAGAAAATCTGAGATGGAGTGCAGAACATTTTCTATGGAGTATCCTTGGGACCAACACCTCTGGATGGATGGGTAAAGAAATAGGATTAGGAAGAGGAGGGGTTGAGCTGAGACACAGACTCCCCCACATCATCAGTCACTTCCACAGGGATCTCTGGAACTAGAATGGCCTTTCAAAGTTGTCCTGAGTTGGCCCCAAATGGTCAGGTCTTTACACACCTGTATCAATCAGTCATGAGAGGTGAGAATCTTTAAGCCAAGGCATGACCTTGGGGAGGAGGACTCTGTGAAGCTGAGGCAACCCCTCAAGGGGCTGACAGATGACAACTGTCTGCTGGCAGCATCCTAAGTAGCTGGAACAAGTCTTTTGAAGAGAGTTCTTGGCTGTGAATTACAGTCTCTACCATAGGTCACCCTGGCTCCATTCAGGGTCACTTGTCAATGTACATTTAATAAGAAACTCTCTAGGATTCTGCTAGATTTCTCTCCTTAGAATAAACCTCAAGTATGAAGTTAGTAGGAAAAATAAGTTCCAATACTATAGATAGTTTTAGGGTCACAATTTAGATTCATTGTCTTTCTCCTGTACTATTAATCCTAGATTTTTCTCACTCTGTTGGTCTCACTTGCATAACCTGTTGGCATAGCCCATACCCTCAACCTTGAGTAGTCTTAGCCTATGGTCACTGTGCTGTTTTCAAAATCAGGATGGCTGCACATATCCATTTGCCATCATATTGGGAAAGAAAACACCAAGAAGTGCCCTGCTAGGTTACCCGGCTGCCAAACTTATTCTTATCTGTCTCATTGTGTAACAGCAGCCCAACCTCCACCTGATGATCAGTTACTTACCTTGCAAAAACAGTGACTCTTCCTCTTGAAGGAGGCTAACAATGGGATTATTACTGTATACTTTGGCAGAAGAGTTCTCTTTTTGAGAACCAGGATCTCAAGACCCACAGGACCCAGAGTTGCAGAAAGAGGATGTCCATATTATTCAAGCAGGTCACTGAGAGAAACATGAGGTGAGACCACTTCTGCTTCAACTTCTTAGTTCTTAGAACTATGTATTTTTCCTTTGGGGGGACACAGTCCTACATGAAGTTCTTTGAATCAAAGTGTACACTAGTCCTAGAAGATGATACACCATCCTGGTAAAGCATTAGCCCTGAGCTGGGATTTCAGTTGTGTCTTCAGAAGACTACTTTGGTGCTTTATCAGACCAGCTTCTGTGTTGTGAGGTATACAACATGCTCAGAAGATCCCATTCTCATAAGCCAACTGATGCAATCTTATGTGAGACCCAATGCAGGTGGATCACACACTCTTTAAACCCTTGGACAATAGTGCTGGCTAAGGTTCTGCTCACAAGAAAAACAAACTATAATAAGTGGCAAGCTGGTCTCCTCAGGAGATGGTACCATAATAGGGAGTCAGTGTTGGTTTCTGTTGTTGGCAGGTTGGATAGTTAGCAAAAGTAATAGCTAAATTAGACTTAGTAAGTGGGAGCATGCTTTCATGTAGACATCTATATTTTCATTCTTACTACTTTAGCTATTCTCTTCATATGCCCCTGTATCAGCTTTGTGGTAGACAATGACAGAGGAAGGTTGATATTACCTGGTTGAGCCATGTTAGCTCCATGGGTGTTTAGAACCTCTGGAATGCTATCTGTCAGGTGTAATCATGTGATGAAAAGATTTGTGTGATTTAGGCCCTCTCTCATATGTTTATCCACATGCCTTGATCTAATACCCCCATGTGTCTGATCATTCCATCTTTTTTTCTCTAGGACCTAATCAGCCTGCCAATCCACAAGCCAGTGCTGATGAGTCCATATATGTGGTTAACCTTGAGCTTCTCTTTCTACTCAAAGTAGATGGCCTAGGGACACAAAGATGGTTGGCACTAGGTTCTTTGCCAAGATTCTAAATCCTGTATCCCAAGTGGTCTCCAAATGACAAACTGTCCCTTTCCTAAATTATATAAGGAATTTGTTGATCAAGAACCTCAGGAGGGTGGAGACAAGATGGCTGACTGAAACCAGCTTTCCACAGAGGCTCCCATCCAGAAGGAGAGTTAAAGGACAGCAATTTAGCATGTAACCTGGTGGATTAGAGCTGCACCAAGAGAGAAGGTTGAAGAATGGACATCAACCCCGGTGAGGTGAACTGCAACCCCAAGGATACAAACAAAAGGTACAAAATCCATCACCAAGTGATGGGAGTCCCCTCCCCCATGAGAATGGCTTGGAGTGTCCCACAAACAAACAAGCAGAGTTCAAAGTTCCTTCCACTACACTCCATGGGAGAGACCCTCTAAAAATTGGACCTACCTCCTCTACTAGGGTGCCACAGCATTCTCCTGCCAGGCATAAAACAGTATAAAACTGTATATATTCTGTACCTGCAATTCTGAGCTCCCAGCACTCCCCTCCACTCTCACTCTGACGTCTGGAGGCCTGTTCCCCAGGAGTCCAGATTCTTGGATGATTTCTTGAGGGGTGTGGACAGGGCCTAGACTGCATCTGGTTGGTGTTGATTCTGCGGCATGTGAGTGAGGAGAGGACGGTTGTCTGAGAGGGAACCACGCTGGAGCAGCAGTGCCCCAAGGTGCCGAGCAGCAGCTGTTTTTGGCAACAATAGGGATCACCCTGGATATTCCAAAGCCATTCAACCAGGCAACCAGAGGAGGCCAGGCATCTTCTCGGGTGGCAACCACCACAGAACAGATCTGGGATTGAAATGCAGGCCTCATGAGTAAAGGGTTTGCCTGAGGTGGTACTGGCCTGGTTCGAGCGTGAGGACTAGAAAACATACATGCAGAGCCTGGAAATTCTCAGGTGGGGCTGACCCAGAGGACAGTTTTACTGAGCCTAAGATGCACCCAGCCCTCAGGGGATTGGCAGCCTATAGACAAAGAAAGGCAGAAGGCAAGAATTGACACCTAACTGTGCTGCAAATACAAACCTGCAGGAGCAAAGACAGGGCCTGAGGTGTAGGTTCTAGGAACTCAAAACAGCTTCTCTTCTTCAGGGCAATTTATCAGGGACAGAAAGAAATTCCCACAAAGTTGTTCTGTTCCGTCAGTAACATCAATCAGGGGTGGGCCTGGAACTGAGTGAACACCCCCCCAGCCTAAATAAAGTGCCCAAGGTTGTCATGCCTCACCTGCCACTGCTGGATAGAGGCAGAGAGCAGTGGCCTGGCTGGGCAGGGGGTGGGCCTGGAACTGAGTGAACACCCCCCTAGCCTAAATAAAGTGCCCAAGGTTGTCATGCCTCACCTGCCACTGCTGGATAGAGGCAGAGAGCAGTGGCCTGGCTGGGCAGACATAGATTTCCTTGTGATTCAGGCAGGTGCAAACCCCTGGAATATCTGCTCACTAAAGGCAACTGAGTCACACCCCGAGGGGCTATCGGTGACTGGGTGTGACAGAGGAGAAAGGTGGGGAAGGAGGCATCAACCTTCCCAGACTAATCTATTTGCTGTGTGGGTCCTCCTGATTTCATGGAGCATGGGAGCAAGTCATATGTGAGTTGTCAGCAGATGCCTGTGATCCAGTTGCCAGAGACCTTTAAAATTCTCCCACCTGAGACAGGTGCTGACTGAGACAATTGATTTGGACCTTTTGAACTGAGCCAATCACCCAAGGACTATTCAAGTGGTGCCCTGGGTGTGTGGTTGTATAAAGGTCTGATTTTCCTTTTCCAATTTTAGCCTTTGGGGGGGTGAGGTGAATTAATTGCTGGTATTTCTCCACAGCTGAGTAACTATTTCACTAGGGTCAGACAGAGACCAGCTGAAAACAAGACAGAACCACTTAGCCCCATCACACCAAACAGGTCCCCAGTTTCTCAGGCCATAGTACTGAATGGGTCCTCAACAAAGCTCCAGGGGAAAAGTCAAATGATGTAAAATAATTTGGGTGTGAATCAGCAGAAAAACTATGGTAACATGAATAACCGGAATAGATTAACCCTCCCTCCCCCAGGAAAGATATGGAAGATGTAACTGAAGGTCCCATTCATTAACAGCTGGCCGAGATGTCAGAAATCGAATTCAGAATTTGGATTGCAAACAAGATTAATAGAATGGAGGAAAATTTGGAATTAGAAATTCAAGCAGCAATTAAAATGTTGGAATTAGAAATTCGAGGAGAAATTCAAAAGTGGTCTCAAGAATTTAATGAATTAAAGACAAAATCACCAAAGACTTTGATGCACTGAAGCAAGAATTTGCAGCTCTCAAAGATCTTAAAAAAAAAAAAAGCAGAATCCCTCAGTAACAGAGTGGAGCAAGCAGAAGAAAGGATTTCTGACATTGAAGACAAAGCCTTTGAACGCTTCCAAACTCTCAAATAGGAAGACAAATGGAGAGCAAAAACAGATCATTCACTCAGAGAGCTCTGGGATAATTCAAACAAGGCTAATATCCACCTCATTGGAATCCCTGAAAGTGATGAAGTGGCTTCGCAAAGCACAGAGGCCCTTCACCATGAAATTATGAAACAGAATTTTCCAAACAAGCCAAGAGATTTGGAAATTCAGATAGCAGACAGTTCTAGCACCCTAGCACAACTTGATCTGAATAAGACATCCTCCAGGCATATCATAATTAACTTCACTAAAGTTAATATGAAGGAGAAAATTTTCAAAGCAGCCAGATGTAAGAAAACCATACCTACAAAGGGATGAATATTAGAATGACTGCAGATCTCTCTGCTATTTTCAATCCAGAAAAGGGTGGTCATCGACTTTTAATCTCCTAAAGCAGAATAAACTTTAACCCCAGATCCTGACTCCAGCTAAACTGAGTTTCATTTATGATGGAGAAATTAAATACTTTAATGACATTCATATGTTGAAGAAATTTGCCATAACAAAACCAGATCTTCAGGATATTCTCAGACGTATCCTCCATAATGACCGGCCCAATCCTCTACCACAAAAGTAAACTCACTCAGAAACTTTTGATCAAACTCCAACTTCCACAGTGGCAAAAGGATTAAAAATGTCCACTGGACTTTTGAAAAACTTGATACCCCAAATTTTACCAGACTTATCAATACTCTCCATTAATGTGAACGGCTTAAACTTTCCTCTAAAGAGGCACAGGTTAGTTGACTGGATACGAAAACTCAGGCCAGATATTTGCTGCTTACAAGATTCACATCTTTCCTTAAGAGAAAAATATAGACTCAGGGTGAAAGGATAGTCGTCCATATTTCAGGCAAATGGTAATCAGAAAAAAATAGGTGTTGCAATTCTATTTTCAGATACAATAGGCTTTAAACCAACAAGTAAGGAAGGATAAGAATGGTCACTTGAAATTTGTTAAGGGTAATACTCTATATGATGAGATTTCAATTATTAATATCTATGTACTCAACCAGAATGCACCTCAATTTATAAGAGAAACTCTAACAGACATGGGCAACTTGATTTTCTCCAGCTCCATAATAGTTGGATATTTCAACACTCCTTTCACAGTGTTGGATAGATCCTCCAATAAGAAGTGGAGCAAAGAAATTTTAGATTTAAACTTAACCATCCAACATTTGGATTTAGCAGACATCTACAGAACATTTCATCCCAACAAAACTGAATACACATACTTCTCATCAGCCCATGGAACATACTCCAAAATTGATCACATCTTAGTTCACAAATTATTCCTTGCATCTTCTCAGAACACCATGGAATAAAAGTTGAGCTCAATAACAACAGGAATCTGCATACTCATACAAAAACATAGAAGTTAAATAACGTTATGCTGAATGATAGCTGGGTCAGAGATGAGATTAAGAAGGAAATTGCCAAATTTTTGGAACAAAATGACAATGAAGACATGAATTATCAGAACCTCTGCTATACTGCAATGGCAGTCCTAAGAGGGAAATGTATAGCACTGCAAGCCTTCAT
>CAUYPK010089911.1:0-19897 GCA_963574355.1 Loris lydekkerianus | reverse complement strand
CTCAATTATTGTAATTGTTTTGGGTATATATTTTTATTTTTGAAATTTACCAGTGGCTGCTGCATTTTCCACCTCGGCTTACACTCGAGTCACTAAGTTTTCCCAGTTTTTAGGGTAAAATTAAGGGGGTCGGCTTATACTTGGGTTGGCTTATACTCGAGTATATACAGTAAATGAGTGAAAAAATGTAGAATCCAAAATTTCTACAAATTTTGAGAACATGAAAATATTTGTTAAACTTATTGAAAAAAAAGAAAACACCAGAAATTTGAATTCATTTTCTTAGTTTAAAAACAAAACAAAAAACCCCACATTCTATATGGCTGATTTAGTTTCTGAATTATTTAGCATGTCAAATATTTAAATGATATATTTTCAGATGAATATTCACTAATTAAACTGCTATTCATGTTTAAAACTGTTTAGGAGAGTGGCTAGCCTCAGATAGTGACTTTTAAGCAACCTAACACCATTTAGTTAGTGCTAGTTTTTAAGATTGCTAATAGCAAGCCAAAGAGAACAGTTTTCTGGTAGTGCCATACATTTCAAAAAGAAACTAACAAATATTTTATTTCTAATTTCTATATATAAATACAGTTGCGGGTATCAACTTTCACACTAATTTTTGAATGCTTACTCGTTGTTGTTAAGCAGCCCCAGATGGGGTTCGAACCCGCTGTTCCTGGTATGTGTGTGTGTGGGGGGCTAACCACTGAAGAAAAACATCAAACAACTTCTTAAACAAATCAAGTATAAAAACAATTTGAAGACATCTTTCTTTTCATGTACAATGCCATGCCCTCTGAAGGCAACAGACTTTGTTCCTCCATTTCACCAAGACTTGGCCAAAGTATATGAGAATTATAACCAATTTTTGAAGGAATTTTTTTTTTTTTTTTTTGAAACAGAGTCTCACTCTGTTGCCCTGGGTAGAGTGCAGTGGCATCATAGCTCATATAGCCTCAATCTCTTGGGCCTGAGCAATCCTCTTGCCTCAGCCTCCTAACTAGCTGGGACTACAAGCATGTGCCACAATGCCGGGTTAGTTTTTCAATTTTTAGTAAAGATGGGTTTTCACTCTTGGTTAACCTGGTCTTGAACTCTTGTGGCTCAAGCAATCTACAAACCTAGGCCTCCCAGAGTACTAGGATTACAGGCATGAGCCACTGTGCCCAGCCTTTGATAGGAATTTTTGATAGAAAGTATTTTATATGAAAATATCAGGTACTTCAAAAAACCATTCCGAAGCAGACAAGCTATCAATAATGAAAAGTAATTTTGTATATTACAGTGACTAGCATATACTTCTTCTTTACTCTTTCTAATAAGGCCCAACCCTTCTTCTATCTCCCATCCCTTAGGATATCTACATCTGAGAAAGCTGACCTCAGCCCCATCACCAGGAATGATTTTGTCTGGCTTAAGATAGGCAATGTTTCATTTCACCAGCCACAGTGATTTATTTTTGGGGAACTGCATATGACCTAAGATAATCTTTTTATTTTTCATTTTTTTTGAGACAGAGTCTCACCCTCAGTAGATTGCTGTGGCATCATAGCTCACAGCAACCTTTAACTCTTGGGCTTAAGCAATTCTCTTGCCTCAGCCTCCCAAGTAGGTGGAATTACAGGCATCTACCACAATGCGTGGCTATTTTTTTGTTGCAGCTGTCATTGTTGCTTAGCAGGCCCAGGCCGGGTTCAAAGCTGCCTGCAGTGGTGTATGTGGACGGGGCCCTACCCACTGAGCTATGGGCACCACCATGACCTCATGTAAACTTGAAAAGAATTCCATGCTTATTGCTTGGAATGCTGTCATAGGCATATGCACTTGCAAGCAGTGCTTATAGTCTCCCTCTATCATATCCTACCAACAACTTTTCATAAGGCTTCAAATTTTTTAGAAATTGCACATTTTTAAAATTTACAATTTTTAGGCCCAAGATCTAAGAAAACAATTGGCAACACTGTAATTATAAATTGTAGTCCATAAAATAAAAGGTTGTGGGAGTTAGTGAAATCAGAAAAAAACTAACACCACTCAATAGAACTAAAACAGAAATGACTCACCTCGGTGGAAAGTGACTGGCAGAGGACGGCATATAGCTATAAAAAGAAAGGCATATACAACATGAATGAAGATGTTATTACTGTTTACTATAGATAGAATTCTCCATGACAGGTGAAACTTTTTAATACTTTATTCTTCTAACAAGACAATAAAATAAAATAATAATAAAAACAGCAGTCTTACAAATGCAAATGTCCTATCTTTCCACAAATCTTTGATTTTTATCTAACAAATGGTTATCTGTGCTTTAGAGGCACCAAATAAAAATTATATAATTTGGCAAAGTATGAGGACAGTATTCTATTTCTTGTCCCTCTGACAAGATTTAAGAAACACTTTGGCCTAATAATATAGGTAGTTTGCTTTTATGCTCTTCACAACCTCCAACTTATGGTCCATCCTCACCAACTACAATAGCTTTTGAAGTTTTTGATGCAGTGATTAAAGGAAGCAAGGTAAATTTCCCTTAAATTCTATAGGAATAGTAGCAAAACCTGATCTACAGCAACTGAGGAGAGTTGAGGGCTTTGTCACACATGCCCTCTACCCCAAACATCTAAATCACTACTGTTTCAAATATTTAAGTTAGTATAATTGGCTGTAGGTATGACAGAAAAGTCAGTTTTGTGATGATGTTTTTCTATATCAGGAACATAAATACAATTACTATTAGGTGCTTTTAGGTCTTAGGTACAAATTCTTACCTATAAGGGACATGCACAGCTCCTTGTCAATGTGTCCATCTTCAGTCAATGCCCCAAACACCAAACCATCAGCACCATAAAGCTTGGCAAGACGAATGTCAGCTTTCATCACCTCAATTTCACGATCTGAATATAAAAAATCACCTCCACGTGGTCGAATCATCACAAAAACTGGGATCTGGACACTCTGCTTCACTACTTGAAGGACACCTGTAAGAACAGAAAGCAGACTAAAATTGAAATATGAACTAAAAGCTCAAGGAAGTCAATAAAATACTACTGGTCATTGATTATAAAGAATAAGTATCTATGTATGTATTTATATTTATTTGAGACTGGGTCTTGTGCTGTTACCCAGGCTATAGTGCAGTGACTGATCGTATTTCACTGCAAACTTCTGTGCTCAAGCTGTCCTCCAGTCTTAGTCCCTCAGGAGCCAAGACTACAAAAGTGTACCACCACAACCAGTTAATTAAAAAATAATTTTTTTTAAAGACAAGGTCTTGCTATATTGCCTGGGCTGTATTCAAACTCCTGGCCTCCAGTGATCCTCCCACCTCCATCTTCCAAAGAGCTGGGGTTACAGGCACAAGTCACCACACCCAGCCAAAAAGCAATTTAGAAAATGGAAGATAATGCTATTTAAAAGCACTTTTCAGTTGACTCAACAAAAACTCCTTAAAATTCAGAACTCTTTTACTGGTATGTGACATTTGAAAGTGTAATAACTAGCAGGTTCAATGTTCTGCCAGTGTACTATTCTCAAAATCCAGTTTCTTCTTTCTAATTGATTACAGCTCTACTTAAAGCCTACTATAGACATGGTTAAATAGTCTCAGAGTTTATATTTTTTAATAGCCAAAGAAATTTAGTAAAACCCTTTTTGAAAGAGCTATGTGGAACAAAGTTCTACTTATTTGCTATTTTATGTAGAAACCTAGGAATAAAAGTATGCAAATATGACACAACACACGGCTAACTCAGAACATACAAGACCTGTGACAAGCACCATTAGTTGTTTACCCAATACAAATTTGTTTTTTTCTTTGCCAAAAGAACCCCAATTTTGCAGGGACAATAGTATGCCCAAACTCAAGTAATTAATCATGATTGATGATGCAAAAACCAGACTGTACTCAAATTTACAGATATGTTCCAGAGATTTTAGAATGGACAGAAATGCCCTCTTTCAGTGTGAAAATTCCAAAGGCCTATTGCACATACTAACATTTTATACTAAATGATGCTATCTTTAACCTCAGAGTAGCATAACTTAGGAGTCAAACGCTTATACAAGGACTTCTGCTTTTGGCCAAGACAGCATCAACAGTGACTGGATTTACCCTCCACCTATAATAACCAAAGAACCCCAGACAAACTACATGAAACAATGATTTATAAGACATTAGACATCAAGCAATGAAGGACAAAGATCCTTGAAAGATGGGAAACAAATGAGGTGAGCTCTACAATTGACCCAGTTTACTCCCTTGAAAATTTCTAAGCTATAGCCCAGAAAAGGAGAACCCAGGTAGAGTCCAGAAAATTTCCTAAGTTTCAGAGACAAAGTTTAGAGTTCAGGGAAACCAAGGTAGCTAGAGTTTGCAGAGAGCACAGAGAGGAAAGAGAACTCTGGAGATTTATAGAGAATATCCTTTAATATTCAGCTGAATACTGACTATGCATGCATGGAAAGGTGGTTGGTGTCTGTTGCCCAGTGGCTAGGGTGCCAGCGTTGTACAATAGGGCTAGTGGGTTCGAACCCAGCCTGGGCCTGTTTAAAACAAACAAACAAACAAACAAAAAATAGCCAGGCATTGGCAGGTGCCTGTAGTCCCAGCTCCTAGAAAGGCTGAGGAAAAAGAATAGCTTGAGCCCGAGTCTGAGGTTGCTGTGAACTATAACGCTACAGCACTCTACGCAGGGTGACAAAGTGAGACTCTATCTCAATTAAAAAAAAAAAAAATTACACAAAGCCTGGGAAAGAACCACTGAAGAAGATTAGAAATGATGTGCCTGTCATTCACACTGTTCCAGGAATAATATCTGTTTCCATCAGTCATATAAGAAAACTTCAAGATTCATGGGCACTGGGTTGAGTACACAGAAGCATCTTGCCTAATAGTAGGGAATAATTAGCTCCAGATTTGTCTAACAAATCTTAACAAGACCCAAAAGGACCAAACCGTTTCCAAGTATTTATAGGAATACAAAAATATCCAGTATCAGCATATTTTTAAACAAAAAATATTAAAGGAAGTACTTTAGGCAGAATGAAAATGAAACCAGATAGAAATATGGATCCACATAAAGGAATGACAAACACCCGAAATGGTAATTGCACATGAGTAAATATATAGTTGCTTTCTTATTATTTAAATCTCTTTGGGGTAATTGACTCTCCAAATAACAATTACAATATAGCACAGGATTTTTGATATATGTAAAAGTAAACCATATGACAACAACAGCATGAAGACCAGGAGGAGATTTCACTGTATGAAGGCTGCCAGCATGAAAAGATTTTAAAAAGCTTGATCCTTGCTGTTACTGCAGTACAGCTGAACCAGTATCAACAACTACCTACTTTTGAACTTTTTGATGTGTAGGAAAAAAACACATTCGATCAAATCTTTGATAGGTTTTGTTATTTACAACCATAAACATTTCTAACTGATACAATATTCATAACATCATATTTGACATGACATTAGTAAAGGACCCTAATGAAATATTATCAGTTGCCTCTAGGCTCTATAAACTTGTAAGAGAAAATCTGTGAAAAATGGACACTTACCCATGCTGGGTGTGGTTCCTCCCTCCAATAAACTAGAGCATAATTCAATCCTACCAGCACCTATGATAAAAATACATTGCTCAACACAATAATAATTTTTTTAATTTTAGATTATTATAAGGGTACACATTATTAGGTTATGTTGCTTATATTTGTTAGGTAAAGTCTGAATTGTTTGAGTCCTTCATCCAGGAGGTGTGCCATATACCCTACATTGTACTCATTAGGTGGGAGCTTATTGAGCCCCTTCTTCAATTTAACTGTGTTTTTCTCTCATGTGGGCCTGCAGTTGTTCATCTACTAGTTTCAGATTAGTACTGAGTACACAGGATGCTTGTTTTTCCATTCTTAAGATACTTTACTAAGGAGAACGTTCTTTAACTCCATTCCACGGTATACATTTACCGCAGTTTATCAATCCCTTCATGAGTTGATGGGCACTTGGGTAGTTTTCCACATCTTTGTGATTATGAATTGAGCTGCTATAAACATTCTAGTGTCCTTATGGTAAAATGATTTTTTTTCTTCTAGGTAGATAAGCTAGTAATGAGATTGCAGGATCAGATTCCTGGGCTAAAGGGATTCTCTTGCCTCAGCTTCCTGAGTAGCTGGGACTATAGGTGCCCATCACAACACCTGGCTATTTTTAGTAGAGCTGGGCCTAATAGCTATTTTTAGTAGAGATGAGGTCTTGCTCTTGCTCATACTGGTCTCAAACTCCTAAGCTCAAGCAATCCTCCCACTTCTGCCTCCCAAAGTGCAGGATTACAGGTGTGAGCCCCCATACCTGGCCCACATTTATGGATTTCTTTTTTTGAGACAGAGCCTCAAGCTGTTGCCCTGGGTAGAGTCACATCACATCACAGCTCACAGCAACCTCCAACTCCTGGGCTCAAGCGATTCTCTTGCCTCAGGCTCCCAAGTAGCTGGGACTACAGGTGCCCACCACAACGCCCGGCTATTTTTTGGTTGTAGCTGTCATTATTGTTTGGCTGGATTTGAACCTGCCAACTCAGGTATATGGGCTGGATTTGAACCTGCCAACTCAGTTATATGTGGCTGACACCTTAGCTGCTTGAACCACGGGCACCACGCCTACGGATTTCTTATGTATGTGTATACCCATAAGCCCTCTGAAACAATAAAGAATTGAAACAATAAAATAAGAGTCCTGTTCTCTAAGAGAAATATACTGAAATATTTAAGAATGAAATGATATGGGGTTTGCTTCAAATACTCTGGAGTTGGAAGAAGAAAGCAGAGTAGAAATACAGGTCAGGAGTCAGGAAACTATGGCCTGCAGACCACAGGTCCATAGCCTGTTTTTTGGCTACAGCCTTAAAGCCAAGAATATTTATGTTTAAAAAAACAAAACAAACAAACAAACAAAAAAACAAAACAAAACAAAAAACAAGCCTGGCTTGGTGGATCACACCTGTAATCCTAGAGTTCTGAGCGGCCAAGGCGGGTGGATCACCTAACCTCAGGAGTTTGGGACCAGCTTGAGCAAAGCAAGACCCTGTCTCTACTAAAAATAGAAAAACTAGCCAGGCATTGAGGCAGGTGCCTGTAGTCCCAACTACTTGGGAGGGAGAAACAAGAGGATCACTTGAACCCAAGAGTTTGAGGTTGCTGTAAACTAAGGCATCATGGTACTCTACCCCAGGGTGACTGAGTGAGACTCTGTCTCAAACAAACAAACAAGCCCAGCTTTCAGCACCTGTGGCTCAGTGGGTAGGGTGCCAGCCCCATATATGGGGGGTGGCGGGGTCAAACCTGACCCTTGCCAAACTGCAACAAACAAATAGCTGGGGTCTGTGAAACTAGTGTATGATGCCCCATGATCATATCAATGTACACAGCTATTATTTAATTAAAAAAAAAAAAAAAAAAAAAAAAAGCTGGGCATTCTGGCGGGCGCCTGTAGTCCTAGCTGCTCGGTAGCCTGAGGCAAGAGAATCGCCTAAACCCAGGTTTGGAAGTTTCTGTGAGTTGTGATGCCACAGCACCCTACTAAGGGCAATAAAGTGAGACTCTGTCTCTAAAAAAATTAAAAAAAGCCCAGTTTTTCTGATATATAATTCACATATCATACAATTCACCCATTTAAGACATACAATTCAGTGCTCTTTATTATATTTATGGAATTTTGTAACCATCACATTAATTTTAGAACATTCTCATCACCTCTCAAAAAATCCTACACTTTCTTTAGCAGCTGCCTCTCCTTCTCCCCAGGCCTGTCAGCCCTTGTCAACAACTAATTTACTCTGTCTCCAACATGTAGTATTTTCTGACTGGTTTCTCTCACTTACAATGTTTCAAGATTCATCTATATTGTAGCACTTATCAGTACTTCATTCCTTTCTAAGAAGCAATGAACACTCTCCTAAGAAGAGTGTTTACTTTTCAAAGGATTGTTTTAAAAAAAAATCCCACATACGAAAATATGCCACAAAGACCAAAATGTATCCATCAAAGCTGAAAAGATGTGGTTCTTTACAGAAAGTATGCTAACCCCTGATATTTGTGGAAAATTGACCATATGCTGAAAATGGCTGAAGCTGAGTGATGGGTACATGGAGGTTCATTATACTATTCTCTATACCTTTATGTATGTTCTGCATATTTCTATAAATAATTAAATGATTCTGAGATGATGGAAATGTTTATACTTCCAATTAAAACAAGTTCAGAATACAGAAGAAACTCTGAAACAAAAATAGACAATGTTCAAAAGAAAAAAGATAATGATAAAAGTCATGATGATGAAAGTCTCTGAAATCATTTTTAAATTAATGGTTTGAAAAAAATTCAGTTTTCTGCTAAGTTCAATAAACAATGAAGTTAGTAAAAACTATTGTGGACACAACTCAAAATGTGAGCTTCTTGGGGTAAGGAGGTAAGAGACTAAATCACAATTTTCCAGTAGGTTTACTAGTTGGTTGCTGTTGAAAACATTACTTAAGATCTTAGAGATCAAGGGCTTCCAAGGTCAGTTCACAGGATTGATTTTTAGACTTTTAAAACAGGTGTCAACTGTCACTCATTCTCTAATTTGTCTTACCTCCTCTTTCCGCATTCACAGCTGACTCAACTGAATCAACACACACTTCCATGAGAAATCCATTTGCTGCTCCTAAGGTACATGGAGAACAATACAAATTCATGAAGGTACTATCCATCCCACCAATTTACCATACACATTTTATATTCTGCTGCCAAAATCTAAATGTCCAGTAATAGGGAAATAGAAGTATATGGGCCCATGAATGTACTAAAATATTAATTATTAAATTAATGCCTCGGGACTGTAAAATAGGTACACATATATGTATATGTATGTATGTATGTATGTATATATATATATATATATATATATATACACAATTTCATATATGTATATATATATGTGTGTGTGTGTGTATGTATATATATATATAAATTTCACCTAGGAAAATACACACTGAATGCCAAATTAATCTCCCTGCTGGGCTCAGGACCTGTTGCTCAGAGGCTAGGGCGCCAGCCACATAACACCGGAGCTGGTGAGTTCGAATCCAACCTGGGCCTGCCAAACAACAGTGACAACTCCAACCAAAAAATAGCAGGGCATTGTGGCAGGTGCCTGTAGTCCCAGCTACTTGGGAAGCTGAGGCAAGGGAATCACTTAAGCCCAAGAGCTTGAGGTTGCTGTGAGCTGTGATGCCACGGCACTTTACCCAGGGTGACATGGTGAGACTGTCTCAAAAAAAAAAAAATCTCCCTGCTGACCACAGCAAGTGCAGCATCTACCATGGTTCATAATAGTCACTCAAATATCTACTAAAGGCTAATTACAAATTATGTATTTATGTATGTATTTATATGAAAAGGGGGATGTAAACAGAGTTTTGTTTTTTTCTGTAAGTTAAGCATATAATTTTTCTTTCTTTCTTCTTTTTTCTTTTTTTTTTTTTTGAGACAGAGCCTCAAGGTGTTGCCCTGCGTAAAGTGCCATGGCATCACAGCTCCCAGCAACCTCCAACTCCTGGGCTGAAGCGATTCTCCTGCCTCCGCCTCCCAAGCAGCTGGGACTACAGGTGCCCACCACAGCACCTGGCTTTTTTTGGTTGTAGTTGTCATTGTTGTTTGGCAGGCCCAGGCTGGATTCGAACCCACCAGCTCTGGTGTATGTATGTGGCTGGCGCCTTAGCCACTTGAGCTACAGGGGCACCGAGACAAGCACATAATTTTTTAAAAATTAAAAATACTGAGCACATACTTTCTGCAATGATACCTGACAGAATTTTCACCACATACTGGTAATGATTACCATTAGAGAATGGGATTTGAAATTACAACTTTTATAATTTAAAAAGCTTTTATTTAGAAAAAAAATCTATCATTTGCTAATATCAAACTGCAACTTCCTTATTTAAAGACCATTGGTCCCAAACTGTGAAAGAGTTAAATGTCAATCAATGCTCTTAATTAACACCAGGGGTTTCCTGACAGCTACCAGACCAGCTGTCAGATCAATAGCATTGAACAATGCTGCAGGGGTACCATTTGCTTGGCTGGGAGAAGATGGAAACGTGCACAAAAGGCTATAACAGAAGGCAGAGGGAAGGTGATGTCCTTAGCAACAAAGTTATTTGCAGGCATCAAAGACGACATTTTTAAAAAGCAGTTCTACCTTTGGGACCTCAGGCACTTTCAGAGTCTCTAAGTGAAAACTCTTTTCATATAATACACATTAAAACTATTTGCCTTTTTCCATTCATACTCTCACAAACGGAATGGTGTTTTCCAGAGGCCATTTGACATGCCAGATTGTATGCAGAAGCAGGTATGAGAATCCAGATGTCTTTCATTAAGCCAGATATTTAAACAACTTGCAAAAATATAAAATTTCGCCACTCTTGCTCTTTGCGTGTAGGAATATTTTTCATAAAAATTATGTGATTTAAGTTAATAAGTAATGAATTTCTTATGGCTACTTTCTAATCAATCAACCAATCAATATTTGAAAAGTTTGTTTTAATTTCTAATAGGGTCAAACTCGATAGATCTCTGAGGATCTCAATAACTTTTAGCAAGAAAAAGGAGTCTTGGGACCAACTTTGAGAACTGTTGATTTGGAGGAGCCTGAGTTCAGCGCGGAGAAAGAGGAAGGACTTGGCACACTGGCACCTGCCGCTCCCTGGCGCGGCAGGAATAGCTCAGGACTTGGAGCAACCACAGCTCCATCACGCGGTAGTTGTGTGGCTTTGGGGACAAGCCCCGCCCCCGCCATAGTAGCTCCCGGTTACTTCAGGTTAGGGACCGCCCTCCTCCATCGACATTTTACTGTCATAGCGATGGTGCGGTGGCTGCTATCCTCGTGTGGCGACGAGAAACGCGAAGCTGAAGTTAACCAACTTGCACTATCACTGTATGTGGGGGCGCCGGGACTCAAACACACACCTGTGCCTCCAGAGCCGGGCCACTCTGGCTACCTGCCCCTCGCCAGACCCTCCGTTTCCACAGGCGTAAAGCCTCAGTGATAGAACGTGCAGCACAAGGGCTTCGGAGGAAACTATTCCGGGTGACATCACCACTGACCAGGTCTCCCGCCGGCCCGCCCCAGGGAGCCGAGTCGGCCGACCGTCCCTTCCCCACCACCTTCCGCACCGGCCTTCCCGGACGGGATCCGCGCCCGTTTCCGCTCAGAGGAGGCCCCCTGCCTCTTCATGCTCCACGCGTTACTGCCTCGGGCGCCTGCGGCTTCCACTCTCAGTCTGGTCGCCCGCGCGCGCGACCTCAGAAGCGCGTCCTCAACAGCTGCACGCGCCCCTGCGCGTCCCTGGCAGCCACGCCCCAGCAGCCCTCGCGACCCACACACCAGCGCAGGCGCAGTCAATGTCACCGTTCACTCGGATTTCCGGAGGAGGGGTCGCGCTGCCTAACCCGGAAGTGCTCCTTCTTTCGGTAGCAGAAAAAGGATACCGTACAGCACTGGACTGTAGAAGTGGTTGTAGTTTACTGTCGTCAGTATGCAGCGGTTGCTTTTACCGCCCCTGAAGTCCTTGACCGGGAGCCGGTGTCTGCGGCCTCTGGTTCCCAGGGGGGCGCCTGGAGCACAGGTACCGCACTGCAGCGAACTCCGAGTCTCGGAAGTGGGGGTGAGGTGAAAGGGCCAGGATAAAGGTAGCCGAGAGCCTCACATCACATTCCCGTAGCTCCTTACGGTGCAATCACAACGTATTTCCTCGGGCTCAGAGTCCCTGGGCTCAGGAATTACCACTGATTGCTATCTTGGCCAAATTACTTAAACTCTTTGTGCCTCAATTTCCTTATTTGTGAAATGGGAATAACAATACCTACTTTATAAATCAAGCCTTTAGCACATGGTAAAAGCTCAGTAGTCTTTACCCTCATTGTTGATTTTTGCTAAAAGGCCTCAAGTAATTAGGGACTGTAACTCCATTCTACGGACAAGGAAACTGAGGCTTAAAATTACTCAGTTAATCAGAAGTAGGAAACTAACAAAGATCTATGGACTTTTCAAATCAGAGTCAGAAGAGGGTATGCATTTGCTTAACTAATAGTTATCGAGTGATTACTATATATTAGGAGGAAAAAGATAAATACCACAAGGTTCCTGCCCTGGAGAAACTCATATCATACTTCATTCATTTGTTAATTTACTTGTTTTTTTTTTTTTTTTTTTTGTAATTTGAGACAGTTTCACTCTATCTGGAGTAGTGTCAAAACCTCATAGCTCGCAGCAACCTCAATCTCTTGGGTTCAAGAGATTCTCTTGCCTCAGTCTCTCGAATAAGGTGGAGTACAGGTGCCCACAGTCACAGCCAGCTATTTTTCTGTTTTTAGTAGCGACAAGGTCTGGCTCTTGTTTAGGCAATCCACTCTCCTTGGCCTCCCAGAGTGCTAGGATTACAGGCCACCACATGTGGCCTCTGGCCTATTTCTCATATCTTTATTGAAGTCTTGTTAAGAAAAGGAATAGTGTTAAGAAAAAAAGGTAGCTGGAGAAGAAGAGCAAGACTGACCAGACCCTGCTGTTCCAGAGCTCAAAATTTAGTGGGAGATACAGATAGATGAACCTGAAGGTACAGTCATGTGCTGCCCAACCTTTTGGTGAACAGACCACATATACAACAGTGGTGCCATAAGATTATAATAGAACTGCCCTATACAGGGTGTGCCATTTTTTTTTTTTTTAATCTTTTAGACCTTTTTTTTTGCAGTTTTTGGCCGGGACTGGGTTTGAACCTGCCACCTCTAACATATGGGGCCGGCACCCTATGCCATAGGGGCCGCCCCTTTTAGACCTTATTTTTAATGTACCTTTTTCTGTTTAGATACAAAAACACTTACCATTGTGTTACAGTTGCCTACATTATTTAGAACAATAACTTGCTGTTAGTATTTCAAGAGCAATAGACCATATCTCTTGGCAATAGAACACATGTCCCTGTTGTTAAGTGACATGTGACTGCACATTACAATGTATTAAGTGGATAGGAGAGGTACAGTGTACTAAGGGAATGACCTGTTGTAGACCTTCGAGAGTCTGCACTTCCTAGAGCAGGTGACATCTAAACTGAGATCTGCAGTAGGTATCCTTTAGGGGATAGGAGTGTCCAGTCACGAATCATGTTTAAAGATCCAGAGGAGGCTGGCCACAGTGGCTCACACCTGTTATCTCAGCACTTTGGGAGGCTAAGGGGTAAGGATTGCTTGAGGCCAGGAATGTAAGACCATCCTGGACAACATAGTGAGACCCTGTCTGTACAAAAAAAAAAAAAAGAGAGAGGGAGAGAAATTAGCCAGATGTGGCGGTATATGCCTGTAGTTCCAGCTCCTTAGGAGGCTGAGGCAGGAGGATTGCTTGAACTCAGGAGTTGGACATTGCAGTGAACTATGATTCCACCAAGTCACTCCAGCCTGGCTGGCAGCAAGACCCTATCTCTAAAAAGTAAGTAAATACTCAGAGGAGAAAGAAAATAATCCATGTCTAGGTGTAGAGTAAAGCCTGGGGGAAGTATGCAGAGAACAGAAGATTCATTTAGTGTTGGGATGATTGGAGTAAGGCAAGATTTGAGATAGGAAAAACAGGTGGAAGGTAGATGCAGTAGTCTTGATAAGAGATGATGCTTTACCAGAGTAGAAGCTGTAGAAATGCATCCATACAGAGGGTACTTCACCCTAGGCAGAATGGGATTGAGTGTAGGTAACAGTCTTTCTCTGTTTCTGTAGTTGTAATTTGTCTCTTTTGATCCTTAGTGTGGTTGCAGCTGTGGCATGAGGCGCCCTTTGAGGCCAGGGCAATACAGCACTATCTCCGAAGTAGCTTTGCAATCTGGAAGGGGCACAGTGTCCCTTCCCTCAAAGGCTGCTGAGCGAGTGGTGGGGCGATGGCTTCTGGTTTGCAGTGGAACAGTGGCTGGAGCAGTAATTCTTGGTGGTGTAACTAGGTGAGTAATTTGATCATACTGAGTCAGGTATTTGGGTCATCAGTGAAAGCGCAGGGTGACTGAGGAGAAAGGGATTTTTGGGAGTATCTAGTCTAGCATCATTTTACGCCTGGAGAAATTGGAGCCTTAAAGATGCACATGTCTGATAGTTTCCTCTGCCATATAACGCTTTAGTGTTTTGTTAGGAGTAACCTTTATAAAGACAGTTTGGGGCTTCACTGATATTTGTGCATACTTTGTATTTTCTTTCACTCATCAGAGTTCTTTTGTTTCAAAAATTTTTTTACAGTTTGTTTGAATTAAACCCAATTAGGTTTCTTTCTTTCTTTCTTTCTTTCTTTTTTGAGACAGAGTCTCACTATGTGGCCCTTGGTAAAGTGCCATTGTGTCACAGCAATCTCAAACTCTTGGGCTTAAGCAATTCTCTTGTCTCAGCTTCCCGAGTAGCTGGGACTATAGGCACCCACCACATTGCCCAGCTATTTTTTGGTTGCAGTTGTCATTGTTTAGCAGACCCTGACTGGTTCAAACCCACCAGCCCCGGTGCATGTGGCCAGCGCCCTAACCACTGAGCTGTGGGCGCCAACCCCCATTAGGTTTCATACATCACAGTTGGTTCATATGTCTCTTAGGTTTCTTTACATCTATAAAGAATCTTTATAGATTGAGACGCTATCCCCCTTTTTTGTTGTTGTTGAAGAAGCTTGTCCTGGGTTTATCCTCATAGATAGATGGAGCTAATTGCAGACCTTTGGTGATGTTTAACATGACCCTTTGTCCCCTATTACTTACTGTAAATGGATAGTAGTTTGATCAGATTCAGATTGAGGACAAGGGGGCAAAATACTTCATAGGTTATTAAACATTTATGAATAAGTGATGTCTGTTAGAGACATCAACAGCCATTGATTAGCATTGCCTAGATCCACTATTTCATTAGAGTTGCAAAATTGTAATTTTTTTTGGCTTAACTCTATAAAGACAAATTTTCCCTCATCAACAATTTGGTTATTGCAAGGTATGGTTGGTATAGGAAAGGCAAGATGAATACTTTGATTCTTTCATTCTGTTTAACAGTTTTCAGAATAATGAATTAGTTCTTAGGATCCTCTAAAGATAACAAAGTGTTTGAGTTTTTTAAATGGTATTCTTATGGGTTGATAGGTTTAAACACATTTGATATGTTTCAATTCATTGTGATGATGGTGTTAATGATTTGCTCAAATTTTCATGTCTTTAGTTGGTGGGAATCCCTGGAAATTGGATCCAGCATCATTTTGACAGGCCTTAGTTACCTCTGATAGCTTCATTATTTTCTAGCATAGTAAGATATTCTAGGCTTCTCTTCATCATTTTTTGCCTCAGGCCTAAAATCAGCCTTCTGACTGAAGCAACCCTAACTCCTTCTGATGAACATACTTTCTGGTTTTAATAACATGAATCTTCCTCAAAGTCTCTCCACATTGCCCTTATTTCAGAATACCTTCCATGTCATATATGCTCTTATGGGAAACTGCAGAAAATTTGAGTTTTATTGTTTTAGATTCACTCAAGAACCTAAATTTGTATACCGTATATACTTGAGTATAAGCCGAGTTTTTTCCAGCACAAAATTTGTGCCGAAAAACCCGAACTCAACACAAATTTTGTGCCGAAAAAACTCGGCTTATACTCGAGTATATAGGTACCTTTCTAACAAATCTTTTTGTCCTGAGTAAAGAGTGTTGGTTATGCATTTTAGGACACATTTCTTTGGTCTAGGGCAGTGTTTTTCAATCTTTTTTCTCACAGCAAACTTGAACCTATTGTTGAAACTTCCATGGCATACTTAAATTATGTTGATCAAAAAAAAGAGTGAAAAAGAGAATATGCTTACTGTGCTTTGAACTGCTTTCAAAAATAATTATTTTATTTATTCTTTTTAGAGACAATCTCACTTCGTCACCCTTGGTAGAGTGCCGTGGTGTCACGGCTCACAGCAACCTCAAGCTCTTGGGCTTAGGCGATTCTCTTGCCTCAGCCTTCCAAGTAGCTGGGACTACAGGCACCCGCCACAATGCCTGGCTATTTTTTGGTGCAGTTTGGCCGTGGTTGATTTTGCCTGTTAAAGAAGGCTAGTGAAAGAAAGAAGTAGGGAGAATTGAATGAAAGGATTGAGAGAATATGAGGCTAAATAAATTTGTATCCAATGCCAGCTGTTTCTGACAAAACTCTAAGCAGTAAGAGGGAAAGGTTGTCAAAAGAAGAAACAATGAAAGCATGTGTTTACTTCTAACAGGGTTAAGTTCATCTCCACTTGTTGCTATAACCCTTTATGAGTAGTCCAGCCTCATGCACACACCCCAGAATTTCTTTCCTGTCCTAAGGTTGACAGAGTCTGGCCTCTCGATGGTAGATTGGCATTTAATAAAGGAGATGAAGCCACCTACAAGCCAAGAGGAATGGGAAGCAGAATTCCAAAGATACCAGCAATTTCCAGAATTTAAAATGTAAGTATTGGAGATAATCAGCTAAACATTTCATTAGGCCTATTCAATCTTTTGCTTATTTAAACCCTTCAGAATGGTCAGATTCCTTTATTTCTCCATCTTGGGCTGCCTGTTGTAAGCCTCTAATTCCAAAGTCATCCCAGGGTCACTGATGGAGAAGAGAGCAGACTTACCAAGCTGCAAGACTGAAAATTTTTCTGCATTTTGTAGGAAAATAAAAATCAGATGGGTATTTCCTCTTACTTCTTTTTGACTTCCCATTTCACCCAGATTGAATCATGATATGACGTTGGCAGAGTTCAAGTTCATCTGGTACATGGAGTACTCACACCGAATGTGGGGTCGTCTTGTAGGCCTCGCATACATCCTGCCTGCTGTCTACTTTTGGAGAAAAGGCTGGCTGAGCCGTAACATGAAAGGACGTGTTCTTGCCCTCTGTGGCTTAGTCTGCTTCCAGGTAAGATTTAATCAAGATTGAGAAACCAGAATGCTCCCAGGAGCTTCCTAGTCAGCATTTTTTTCAAGGAAGTAGTCTTTGCGATACTATAAGAGAGTGAGTAAGAACGTGTGTCACAGGCCTGGCTTCAAGCCTCAGCTCTGCCACTTAGGGCAAATTATCTAACCTCTGTAAGCGGGGATAATAATAGTGCCTACCAATTAGGGTTGTGTGAATTATTAAATGAGATAAACTAAGCGCATAAAATATTTAGTTTAGTGCCTGGAATCAGTAAGCACTCAGTAGTATACTTTCATGTGCCACAGTAGAGTTACCCATGATAGCTGTCCTCCTGGGTTCTTGTCTCTTTCCTTTTTCTGACTTCTCGTGTTGGGAAGGTGGGATCCTTATACTAGAAATGCTACAGAAGCAAGTGGGAAAGTTTCAAAAGAGAGAAACATTCTGTGGGGTGAAGCAACTTTGAATATAGATACATCTGAGAGATATTCAAGTTATAAATGGTGACTAAAATCACATAAATTGAACTCCTCTTAAGGAAAAGAGCTTTGAAAGACTTTCACAGTTAAGAGGTTGGATGAAACTTAAGAGCTAAGAAAAGGAACTATGAGAGAAGATACACAGGAGTATTTGGGTCAAACAGAGATCCTAAGAGAGTATCAATGCATCAAAGAAATAGCATCGTAATTTGCTCAGGAGGAAGCTAGTTGGTTAATTTAATTCAGAAGTGGTAAGAAGATGAAGCCAATTAGAAGAGATAAAGGAGAGAGAAGAGAGGGAAGAAATAGAGGCAATAAGAAACATAATAAAAAGACACTAATAAAAGTCTAGGGGAAGATAGGTGGAACAAAATGGATGTTAATATTTTAGGGGGAAAAAAACCCCCAAAACAGACAACAAGGAGGCAGAAGGAGAAGATGTCAGGGTTATGGGAAGAAGCAAGTAAGAGCTGGGAAATCACATGATGCCTTATCTTTCAATGCAGGTGAAATCAAGGTAATCAGAGTATCCAGGGTAATCTTGAAAGGTGAAAGAAATGTCCAGAAAAATTTCCTAAAGAGTATGTATTTAGAAGAAGTGGCAGCACCTAATTCTACTGGCTTGGGAGGCTAGAGGTGAAGGAGTTGTATCTTATCTGATATTGAAACTGACAGTTGTATGGTTAATTGAAAAAGTCAGTTAAAGCAGAGAATTGTAGAATATGATACATAGTGTCAACTTTTAAACTTAAAATTATACTTTCATTAACAACTTTTTATAAACCCAGGACCGGTACCTGTGGCTCAAGTGGCTAAGGCGCCAGCCACATACACCTGAGCTGGTGGGTTTGAATCCAGCCTGGGCCTGCCAAACAACAATGATGGCTGCAACCAAAAAAAAAAATAGCTGGGCGTTGTGGTGGGCGCCTGTAGTCCCAGCTACTTGGGAGACGGAGACAGGAGACTCACTTGAGCCCAGGAATTGGAGGTTGCTGTGAGCACTCTACCCAGGGAGACAGCTTGAGGCTCTGTCTCAAAAAAAACAAAAAAACAAAAAAACAAACCCAGGACCACAGCCTTTTCTTTGACTATGAGTCCCCAATCTCTTATAATCTCCATAAACTGTGATTTCCAGTTTCATTTTCCTTACAAATGAGAACTTAGATATTTGCAAAGCAATCTGAATGCAAAACCTTGCAGATTTTTATGATTTCTCCCTCAAAACTTTCATAATCATCTTATTCTCACCTAACTTAACAGTATTTTTAAGATGTTACCTTTGTTAAGCTTTTTCAAAGCATTCAGTCTAGTTTTCATAGAATCCACTCTCTTTTTATTCACAGGTTTATATAATATTAAATTATATCAAGTATTTGTAAGATTTCATATGCAAATATACTTGTGCACTTTTCTATAATTGTATTATACTTCAATAAAATGTTATTCTAAAGTATGGTTAATTATTAATGGTGATTTTTTTACTCTACACACCATAGAGTATATATAGAATTGTGGATAAGTCATGACTTTTGGGACACTTGGGTATGTGGGAGGGTATGGAAAGAGGAGGGATCCCATTTGTGGCTTTGAACGTCAGCGTACTGGCTTACACTGCTGAATTATTTTGGGTTTCTTTTGCACTGAATCCACCCTGTAAATATTCTTAAATATACTTTTCAACCACTGTTTTTTCTAATCTCTTTGCTGCTCATTTAAATCTTTCATGTAGGTGCCAGAATCATATGTAAACAGCTTTTTAAAAAACGGAAGCTGGTTTTTTTTTTAAACAAAAAGCCATAGAACTTGGTCATGTTTTCCCTTTTAAAATGATTTACTGAAAAAATGTAATACTAAATAAAAACCCACAGGCACCAAATAGGCTGCTTAAGATAGTCTGTTGAAGACTTTTTTTTGGTTACAATATAACTAAGGTTTACATATCTATAAGTTAGGTGGGAAAAACAGTATGTCCCCACATTAGGTATAGTGGGTAGATTTAAGGACTCACCACAGGGGACAGGGCTGATCAAAGAGCTAGTGTCTGAGAACCTCACAATGTCACAGTCAGAAATTGGCCTTTGCACTGCAACTTCCAAACTAGTTTGAGTCAAAGGTTTTCTAAACTTTATTGTATTACTACAATAAATCCTTTAACAGTAAAAAAAAAAAAAAAGAAAGAGGAGGGTCAGGTAGGAGTATTCATGATAAATTCACTTCCTCAATAAAGTTAAATAGACCATTTCAACTTTGCCTTTTTTTTTTTTGAAGCAGAGTCTCATTTCGCAGTTTCACGGGGTAGAGTGTCGTGGCATCATCATAGCCCACAGCAACCTCAGACTGTCAGGCTCAAATAATCCCCTAGCCTCAGCCTCCTTAGTAGCTGGGACTACAAGTGCCTGGTAGCTAGTTTTTTTTTGTTTGTTTGTTTTGAGACAGAGTCTC
>CAUYPK010089909.1:0-12226 GCA_963574355.1 Loris lydekkerianus | reverse complement strand
AATTTTTCAAACTGATCAGATTGATATGAGCAAAATGTAAACCTCTTTTCATGTAATGACAAAATAAATTTTGCTGCAGTTATTTGTTGAAACAGAAGATTATTAGTGAAAATCATATTTTACTCTGTCATTGGCAGTGGTACATTTTCATTCATCCCCTTGAGAAGGTAAGCAAGGTGAAAACGTTGCTAATTCTGGGTGTGATTTTGAAATCTGAAATCTCCTTGTTTTTGTTTTCCTCCTTCTCCCAGAGTCTCCCCAGCAAAGCACATTATATCCGTGTTTCACCGCACGACATCACGGCAGCTTCTGCAAGTCATAGGCCTTGATTCCCATTCAACTGAAAGGGCTTCAGAACATGTGTGATGACTCACGTGAGAAAGATGGATTGTGTCCCCCAAGGAAGGAACAAAACTGCTCTGTTAGCAGTGGAGGCTGCATGTGTTCATACAACTACATGGGACAGCGCATTGCTCTGGGCAATGTAAACATGGAAGTAAATGGCAGCCCAACCCACCAGAGTCTCATCCGCTCCCAAGTAATTGCTGTCCTAACCCACCCTGGACTTATCCATGCCCATTAGAAATGCATGCTTTATAAAGGGCAAATGAGTAATAAAATGGAAAGTACCAAACAGAAGAAGATATTACACATATGTGTGAATAAACAGCAGAAAAAAGTTGCTTATAGTGAAATGACTGGAAAACAAAATTTTCCCTGCATCTTAAGTTTACTGGGGCCATGACTTCAATAGTCTTTAACCAGGGTCATTCTGCCTTACAATATGTTGACATCTGCAAATGCACATATTTGAAGCAGCCATTAGTTGGGAAAAGGAAAGTGAACTGTGGTAATAGGAGCATTTTCCCATCAAACGTGGACTGCACAATAATGAGGTGGGTTCTGTGTAATGTGCTAAGGGTCATCGGTGTATTATTGGTGACATGGCATTTCCACTTGGTACTATCATTTCCTGAAATTCATCACTTAATTAAAACTATAGACTTTGATAGAATGATTTTTAATGTGTCAATCACGGGCGGTACCTGTGGCTTAAAGGAGTAGGGCACCGTCCCCATATGCCGGAGGTGGCGGGTTCAAACCCAGCCCTGGCCAAAAATTACAAAAAAAAAAAATAATAATAATAATAATAGTAAAGTGTCAATCACTATCATCTTTACACTGAAAAATAAAATTGCTTGATGTACACATATGGGTTAGACACAGGGGTCCTTAAACTGCGGTCTGCGGGCCACATGAGGCGGTGTGATTGTATTTGTTCCCTTTTTTTTTTTTACTTTAAAATAAGATATGTGCAGTGTGCATAGGAATTTTTTCATAGTTCCTTTTTTTTTTTTAACTATAGTCTGGCCCTCCAATGGTCTGAGGGAAAGTGAACTGGCCTCCTGTTTAAAAAGTTTGAGGATGCCTGGTTAGAAGTTCAAGATACCTTAGGGATTCACTTGGAGTCACATGTGGTCTGTTTATGTCTTTGAACTGACCTTCACTTAGTGCCTTTCTGTTGAAACTTCAGAGAACGCTGAAAGATACTTGAGTCTAAAAATTGAGTAAAACAGGAAGCTCTTCTCCAGATAGGTGTGGAGGGTAAAGAAAATCTAGCAGCATTTACATTTCTAATTTGTTTGTAACTGTAGTATGTTAGGTTCTAATATTGTCACAGATAACATAAAAAATTAAAAACACTAAATATCAATTGACAAGAAAAATTTTTATAGTACAATTTTCTTTTCTACCTTAAAATACCTAAGTACCTATCATTAACTTCCAGGGGAAAAAAAAGGTCTCCAAAATAGTCTATCAAAGAAATATGATATTGTCAGGTCATGAGGTTAAAAAAAATCCCAGTGCTTTTTCTCTCTCTCTCTCTGATGTGCACAATGGAAGATAATACTCATTTGAAACTAATATTTCCATCCATTATGTGGCATTCAAGCATTTTTAATGTAGTCATACCTATAAAGGATTGCATGTTTACACTTAACTATCTCAGAGAAAATACGTTAAGATGTTGAGCACCATATAAAATTTATGATTACTCAGAATGCTTCATTTTAAGGAGTCAGGTTTATTTTCCATTAGGATAGAAGTTAATTTTGGACTTTTTAAAAAATATGTAAGATATGGAAAGTACATTTGGGAAGGCATGGAGCAGAAAATTTTCTTCAAAAATCACAGGACAAGGACTATGTGCTTGAGACAAAATACATACTCATTCAAAGGTTGTTGAGTGACTTGATGGTCTTCGTTCGATGGTTTATTGCTGCCTAAAGCATCCTATTTCTGGGGCAATACTCAAGGACTTTGTTCTCCCAGTGCTGAGTGAATCAGAATGAGTGACAAGGGTAGTTCAAGCCATGATAGCCCCACCACACATAGTTTTATATAGTGTGGGTGTATTTCTGATTACCTGAATCATAATATTATTAAAAGTATAGAGTAATTATACAGGGTGTCCATAAAGTTTGTGTGCAATTTACTATGTTAAAGTAGTTTAAATTGCACATGAACTTTATGTCTACCCTGTATTATTAAAAGTGAGAATTATAGAATCATGACTTATTTTTAAAAGGTGACCTTGATTTTTCTCATTTCCTCATTCCACGATGGAACTGAAGCCTAGAGGAGATATACAATGTACCCAGAGTGCCAGAAAGAGTATGAAACTTAGGGCCTGATGGACCTGGCTTTGAACCCTGCTCCACAAAGTTATTGAGCTTTTCTGGGCCTCAGTTTCCTCACCTGTATAGGGGACCCATAATGAGAGCTACCTGCTGGGATTGCTGTGTGTGGCATTTCTGGTGGGCATCTTCCCTTTGCTCCTGCATATCTGCTTGCCACCCTTCTTAACTCTGCCCCCTCTTCCTACTTAGGGAGGATTCTATCAGTGGGCTCCCAGGCCCTCTAGTGTCCATTGGGTTTGGGGGGGGGGGTCCCAAGCAGAGCTGGAGGGAGGGAGACTGCTAACGAGAAAGAGTTCGAAGTGTTTCAAGAGTTCAGAAAGTTGAAATCCACGGGTATTCTGTCAAGCACATCCCTAAGGCTGGTCCCCTCTAGTAGGTTAGGAAAGTTCACAGGCCAAAGTCAGAACTGGGGTATTGGTGCCGCCACATCTGACACCCACCGTTTTTGGGTGTCCCTCTCTCTCCATGCTCCCCTGCTTCCATGGGAGTCATTGTTTGCACACTGCTGTCCAGCAGGCTACACAATGCCCAGGCCTCTTGGCAAATTTACTAAACACTCTGGGCTCTCCATGAGGTAGACCTTCAGGCAGCCTGGCTAGGGTGGAAGGGTGAACTGTGTGTTCAGAAGTGCAGGGAATATATTTGATTGCTTTGATGCCAGAGCAGGATGATACCTAGGCTCAAAAGTAGGACCTTACTGGAGGAGGAGCATCAGGGTTTAGTGACTCTCTCTCTCGTGGGGTAATGTGAGAGGTCCTATGCTCCCTGCTCACTTGTAGAGTGCACACAGTAGGCCTCTGGCTTGGGAGAGGGGTCTCCTGTCCTTTTGGTAATGGGCTATATACCTTTTAATTGTTGTCTTCCACTTGTCTCAGCAAAGATGATGTGCATTTGTCCATCTTCTTTCTATGATCGGCTCCCCAATTTTGGCTTCACTGAGTGCACTTATGTCCCATGTCTCTTACTCTGGATAGAAGCCTCAGGCAAATACTGCTTCTAGTCAGCCATCTCCCTCTCCCCTCCAATTTTTAGTAATTTTTATTTGTCTTCCTTTTTAAATTGACACATTCTATTTGTCAACATTAATGGGGTACAGTTTGAAGTATCAATGCATACATATGTTGTATAATAATCAAATCAAGGTAGTTAATGTATCCATTACCTCATGCATTTAATCACTTCCTTATGGTGAGATTAGGGATATTCTAAATTGCACTGTTCCTAATTTCAATTTTCAGTTGTTCACCACTAACATAACAACATACAATCAATTTGAGGATATTTTTGGTTTTGTATCTGGCAACCTTGCTCAGTTAGGTTTTTAGTTGTAGAAGATTTTTGTTGATTAAATTTTCTATGTAAACTTTCCTGTACCCTTTGAAAAAAGACACTTTTCCTTCTCTCTTTCCAATACAGATGTCTTTTCCTTCTTGTTGTGCTGGGCAGAACCTCAAGTATAAAAGAAAACAACATGCAACCATCTATCTGTGTTAGGTTGTAGTATCCTGCATGTAAACATTCAGAAGAACTTTCAGTGTGTGTGTGTTTGCTTTTTCTCCACTAAACTGGTAAAATCCATGTTGTGATACTGCATTTGCTAACATGAACGCACTCTGTATTTTAGAACCAGGAGAGAATACTCGGTCGGAAAAGTTTATTCCCTGAAGTTTTCATAGGCTGAAGGCTGTGATTTCCTATTGAACCCAGAAAACTATAGAGCACTCCATGGACACTGGAAAAAAGAGGGTGGATTGAAAAGTTGCCTAGAAGTAGTCAAGAAGTCTTCAGGGTGAATAAAATGGATTTTAGGAGAGAAATGTGGTGATTCGTATCTCTACCACAAGGTAAATGTGGCCACATTATCTTGGAGGGATTTTAAGAAAGGCATCAAATACTATCAGTTAGAGCTGGAAGACTATACAATGAACCTCTTAATAGGGTGGCTATAAGAAAGGGCTTGAAGAAATCAACATCTCTCTTTCATGTACAACCATAAACATTGAACACGAAGAGGACAGGAGAGACGACAGCTTAGTTTGGGAGTTACATTTTGGGCATGTTGAAGAAACATCTCCTTTATCCAACTATATCATCTTGACTTGTTCTGGATACCACCACCATAGAAGTGTCAGGAGTGGTGTCTTCACAAGTCAAATCCCTCCTCACTCCCCACTTAATTATCAATTGTAGGGGTAGTTCTACAGGAATTAAGCACTGATATGGAACAACCATTCACAATAGCAGCACAATTGACCACAACTGTAGAACAAGGGACTACACATGCAAAAATCCAACCACAAGTGCTCAAAAAGAAAGAAAACAGAGGATTACATTCTATCAGTTCAACTGCAGAGACAACAAGTTAAATGACTCTACCTGTGGTCCTCTTCCCTGTAAACACACCAAGCAAGTCCTTGCCTTAAACAAACCTCTTTTAGACCATGCTCCTCCCAGAAGACCTTTTTTCCATCCAGGCTCTAATCTCTTCTCCAAAACTAACACTTTCCTATTCTCACTCTGGTGACCTTCCAAGTATGCAACACAGTCAAAAGAGTAGAAATGTCCTTGAAAGTAAATGAAAGCAAAAGATCCTTTGAAATGTCTGTCACCCAATCAAGAAAGTGCAAGAGATAAAAAAGGCCAACCAAATTAATCTGTTAGCACCATTTAGATGAAAAGAGTGAATCAAAATAAAAGATAGACTGCATTGGAGAAAAACTAAGAGACGTCAGAAGATATCACTGATCCAAGTAATATCCTATTTATAGTGAAGCCTTCTGATCTAGAACTATCTGCTGAATCTCCAGAGGAGCCTGTAGAGAAATGGCCACCCACTTACAGGGCAAATGTTACATCAAGAGAGTACACCAATGGTGACTATTAAAAGTGACAAATATGAAATGAGGATGTGTATTTGTGTGTCCTTCTGTTCCCTAATGGGGGTTTGGGGGAAAGGAATAGAAGAGGGGGATGTGTAAGACAAGGAGTGTGGGGTCCTGCACTGTTGGGGGCAAGACCAAGAGGTCCACAGTTAACCAGATACTGGCAGAGAGGACTGGGTTAGGACTGAGCACTGAAGGCAAACTTTCTCACTAACACTTTACTCCACTGGAAAATGGAAAAATAAAAAAGAAGAAGTTAACTGATGACTCCATACTGAACCTCAGAGTCAAATCATTCTATAATAGACAGACTCTTATTTGACAATGTGAATGTTACTTTTTTGCATTATTATTATTGCTCAATATTTCTTTGCAGCAATCGTCTGATTTCTTTTCTGAATGTATTTATCTTCATTAATTCTTTACAAGGCTTTGTTTCTAGTCCTCATCTTAAACAATGTTATTGTTCTTAAATTTTAAGCCTTTTAACTTTGTAAAGGCAAAAAGTGGAAACCAAATAAACAGATTTATATATAAAAAATAAAAAATAATAAAATGGAAAAAGAATAGATGGGGTTAGGGGAAAGTGGGGAATGGGTTGCGGGGTACACAGCACTAGACTTTAGATTGTCAGAATTCAGATGAGGAAAGTGATGTGCATGAGGTGACATTTCTACACAAAGAAATTTACTTCAGGCCACATACCTCATAGTGGTGTTTGTTGCTCTCGACCCTATGCTGTAAGCAAGGAATTAAAAACTCACCCTGATAGTATCATCATTGACTGAAGAGGTTTGGATACCACAAAAAAAAACAAAAAAAAAAAAAAAACACTGAATGGGCTACTATCTTGCTAAGAGACTTGGGGTAGATAGTAGCTTAACAAGGACAGGGTGATTGAAGTGGTTTTTGCTCCTGGTGAAGGCAAAAAAAGAGGGGTGTTTGCAAGGACTTTTAATGCACAAACAGAGCCAAGTAAAAGGTGACCATGTTTTTATTATCACATCTATACTACAGTATTTATAAATAATGCCAATAATTGAATACTCTTTAGTCACCTTCCACAAATCCTTCTGCTTGAAGTAGTTGTGGAGGGATTTTAACATCAAATGTAGAAAACTGAGTTGATCACATTAGTTGAATTAATTGTCCCTTTGCTATTTATTTATTGACACATTTATTCACTTTTATTTCCACTCACAAGTCCCTTCTTCTCCTAGTCAATCATTCAAATGCATTTGGTGCATAGCCTTTCCTTCTCAAGATGGTTAATAAAATGTATATTGTATTTGTGCTTATTTTTATTTATATCTGTTTTTATACACATATATCATTATTTCTTACTGTTTTACTTAGGCCTGTTCTTAATCTCCATCTATGTTCCTACAAATATTTCTAATCTATTTTTCCCATATAAATGAAAGTAACAGATACATTTTTTTCACTGTGTAAATTTTACAAAGATATTTGATGAGTTAATATTTGCATCCATCCTTTGGCACATGCTTTTTGAAATGTATATCTTAGCATCATTTTTTAAAATTTATATCTTAGTATTGCCATTTTTTGATCTGAATGAAAGTAGTAATGTGCATTTAGTTTTGGGTCAGTTTCATATGTACATATTTAGTATAAAAGTCTAATTAATTTTTTTAAGTACCTTTTTATTTTAGATAATTGCGCATTCACCTATAGTTGTAAGAAATAATAGAAGAGTGAGAGTGATTCAATTGTATCCGTCATTTGGTTTTCCTCAATAGGTACATCTTTGAAAAGTATAGATATTATATCCAGAAAATTGACATTGATATCATTCATCTACTTTACTCACATTTCACAAGTTTTGCATGCATTCATTTGTGTTTAGTTTTTACTCACTTTTGTCATATGTGTAGATTTATGTGAAGAACACAACAATCAAGATATAGAAAAATGCCATTGCCACAGGGATCCCTTATGTTGCCCTTTTGTAGTCACATCTACTTCCTTCTGGCCTTCAAGACCCTTACCCTAACAACCACTAATCTCCATCTCTCTACTTTTGTCTTTTCACAGATATTACATAAATACATTCATAAAGCATATAAACTTTGGCAAATGGCTTTTCTCACTCAGTAAATTAGTTTTGATTCATTAAAGTTTTTGCTTGATCTTCTTCCAGGAAATATATCTTTAACTTTGGGAGTTCTCTGATGAGAGATAGAAAGAGGAATAAAGGGAAAATGGTGGTGTGTGAGAGAAGAGGGAAGTGGGTGCCAAGGGGTTAGGAGTCAGACCCTCAGATCCAGTTAGCCAGACATTGGGCTGTAATAATTGGGTGAGAACTGAGCACTACAGACAAGCTTCCCTCTTCAATACATTATCTCACAAAAAGGGTAAAAACCTTGAAATAAAATGTGTGTGTGTGTGTGTGTGTGTGTGTGTGTGTGTATAAACATCAGCATATGAATTGCTGGAACACGGAGAGAAGTGTGAAGTATGTAGGATGGCTCTGCCACCTCTCAAGAAAGAGAGATGAAAGGATTATCTCCTGACCACCTACTTCACGGCGGTATTTGTTTCACCCTACCCTACAAAGAAAGTAGCTAAAATCCCTTTGAAGGACCAAAAATAAAACCCTACTGAAATACTGAAACATGCAAGGACTTAAAATATGTTTTCAGATCATAGTAGGTAAAATAGTGTCCCTACTCAAGATGTCCACTACATAATCCCTGAAGCCTGTGACTGTGTTTGGTAATATGGCAAAGAAAATTAGGTTGGAGATGGAAATAAAGTTGCTAATTAGAAAAATTTGGAGATGGGAGATACTCTGGATTATCCAGATGTGTTTGATGTAATCATAATCGTCCTTTGAATGTGGCAGAAACAAAATGTCAGAGCTAGAGAGAGATTTGAAGATGCTCCACGAATGGCTTTAAAGATGGAAAAAGGAGCCAGGAGCCTGGGATTTCAGGTGCCTTCTGGAGACTGAAAAAGTAAAAAAAAAAAAAAAAGTGGACAGTCCCCTAAAGCCTCCAGTAGGAATGTACCATTGCTAATCTCTTGATTTTAGTCAAATAACCTCATCTCAGACTGGTCTCCAGAAAGGTCAGATAATAAACTTGTTTTGTTTTAAATATTGTGGTAATTTGTTATGTAATACAGCAGAAGTAGAGAATTAATAAAAATGTCACAAACCCAGCACTGATTATACGATTTTCTTTCTAAAAATATTGCAGTGGAACAGTGATGTATACCATGGCATAGGAGTTGAAATGGTTCACCCCTCTCCCCACCAAGCATTTAGTAAAACAGGAGCATTTTAAAACAAGAATACAACCAAAACAAAAAAATGTCAATTCAATTTTTTTATTGCTACCATAGCCCATTATGTTTAAATAATGTCAGTGATAAAATAATCTCCTCTCCCTAAAAATATTTGTACAAGATGATGAGCATTTTTTCATGTGTTTGTTGCTCATTTGTCTGTCATCTTCAGAGAAGTTTCTGTTCAAGTCTCTTGCCCACTTATAAATGGGATTGTTTGTTCTTTTCTTGTTGATTAATTTGAGTTTTCTGTAGATTCTACTTATCAGCCTGCCTTTTGTCAGATTTGTAACATGCAAAAATCTTCTACCATTCTGAAAACTGTCTGCTTGAAAAAAAATTGTTTTGTCCAAAATTGTTTTGTATTTCTCATAGAAAATATATCTTTTAAAACAGCTTTATGTGCTATAATTGGCTTAAAATAAACTTCACAAAGTGCGCCATTTGATCTTCAATTCCTTTTTAGAATTTCTATCCCTCGGCTTATATTTTCCATCTGTTCCTGAAAGTGTTCTACTTTTGCCATTAGATCATCTAACATATTAATCTTGGTTATTTAAATTGTTTTCTCTGATAATTCCAACATCTGGTTTGATTTTGTGCTTTGTCTTTATAGGCTGTGTTTTCCTCAGATTTTTAAATGCTTTGCAATTTTTTTCTTGAAAGCCAAACACTGTATGGATAAGTGGAGCTGAGTTAAACAGGTCTTTAGTGTTAGGATGTATGGCAATCAGATTTTAACATTGTATTATATCTACATTTATCTGAGGTTTCAAGTTCCTCACAAAATTTTTCTTTTTTTATTTATTTTTATTTTTATATTTTTATTATCAAATCATAGCTGTGCACATTAATGCGATCATGGAGCACCATACGCTGGTTTTATAGACTGTTTGACACATTTTCATCACACTGGTTAACATAGCCTTCCTGGCATTTTCTTAGTTATTGCGTTAAGACATTTATATTCGACTGTAAGAGGGACTTTATCTAAAAAATGCAATCAGTGTAACCTGGTTTATTGTACCCTCAATGAATCCCCAACAATAAAAAATAAAGAAAAAAAAAGACATTTATATTCTACATTTACTAAATTTACTAAGTTTCACATGTACCCATGTAAGGATTTTTCTTATATCTCCCTTATTGTCTTTGTCCTTCCCTAAGTTGTATTCTTTAAACAAGTCTGCACGTTGTAGTTCTTTCAGCTATCATCTACAATTACTACTTTAGAGCCTTGTTAGTACGGTGGCAAAGTGACAGGAAGTGGAAGTATTATACAATCTTCTTTGTAAATCTCAGTTTTGTAATAGCCCAGTGTTTCTTGGAGTTCATATTTACAAATGTTTTTCCATTAGTATAGAATTTCTCTCTTTAAATGAGACAGGAATGCTAGTGGGACTGGAAAGGAGAGAATGTTTTCATCTAGGTAGGACAAGGCTCTGTTAATTTTTTTTTTCTCCATGAAAAGTAACTCTTTGTTATGAAGAAAATCTGAGTCTGTTTCTAAGTTCTCATTCTTCCCTTCCCCCTGCCACAGCTAGGAGGTAATCTTTCTTTGCTCTTCTCTATGAGAACTTGGTAGTTTTCTGGAAGTAAATCTCATGAAATTGTGCCCTCCCCCACACACACACACACATCAAAACCGTAGGTCCCAGGAACGTCTTGTTCTCATGCTTTATCAAATTTAACCTTCAGAAATTTATCAAATTATCATTGAAGTGTCATTCAAATGTCATATAAGTGCCACATTAGGTAATTAATTAAAATTACCAGTTTACCTTCTCAGTAGCTTTTGCTCTGACAGCAGATATTGGCTGTTACTCTGCATTCAACTGTTCCTCCAGATTTCTGGATGGCTGTCACTTTAGTTCTTCAATGAATCCAAGAAAATTATTGATTTTCAACTTTTCTGACATTTTTTTCTTGTTTTAAATATAGGAATATCACTTTTAACTCTTTATATATGAGAGTTCATGGTGGAAAGTGTGTCACTGTTTGTTTCTTTTTATTTCCTTCCTGTTTTTCAGAATGTATAATCCCAAATAAACTGATTAGGGATGGATAGGGGATACAAGGAAGTAAGTGAAAAGTCTGGCCTCCTAGAGGAGAAAGTGAAAAAGGAACCTGCAACAAATAATGAGTTTTGGAAATCTTGTGAGTAAATTGACCAAGTATGTCCATTTCTCCACAAAATGCAGGATCTAGTTTATGACACAAAATAGAGTAATGATCACAGTTCTAGAAAGCGAACACAGCAAATGTCACAAACAACTCAAGGCTGATAGACAACACTATATAATTTTCAGGAAAAATAGCACGTAGCGATGATGGATTAAAAGGGGAAGAAAATGGGCACATGTGGTAACTAAGGTAATCTGTGACAATGAGAAGTAAACAAGAATGCCTAAAGACCTGTTCTAGAGGGACCAATGAAAGAAAGGCTTTACAAATAATTACAGGTGGAACTACGATAGTTATGTAGGAGTTAACTGTGGGCCCAAACCTCAGTTTGGAGTAGACAGGGGAGAGGATTCTGGGGGAAGTCACAAGGCTCTACACCAACTTAAAGCATAAAGTCTAGGAAGCCTGGAGAGAGGTGTACCTTGACTCACATACCACGTGGCAGAATTAGATAATGGAGAAGCTTTCTGATTTCTCAGAAACTTTTTCTTGATCTCTTAACACAAACCATATATACAAAATGTAAAGGTGCCAAAATTCTAATAGGATTAAAAGAGCCCCAAACTCCCAGGAAGATTTGGTAAAGAGGAAATGGCTGGGTAATTGGGAACATAGGTTAGTGAGTTGTCAACAACAGCCCATAATGTATTTAGAAATGGGAAGGGAGAAATAAGTTTCACCCCCACAGGGCAGACAAATAGCTTCCCTAATCTAAATTTCCAGTCAGAAGTATAAAGGGTTTACTGCCTGCTGATTCTCCCCTACAGGGAGAGTCTGGACTTTCCCTGTCTGGGGCACCTCTGGGCTCCTTTCGTCTTCAGTGGTCCTGGTGAGTCCCCAGGGACGGTGCTTCTGCCAGCTTGGCCCTAGATTGAAGTGGGGCACCTCACAGAGAGATCAGCCTGTCTAACTCCCACAGTTATACTTGTGTTCTGCCTTTGTGTTGGGTCTCCCCTCACTCGTCAGGGGAACCCTTTTCCACTCTTCTGGAAAAGTCTGTGCTTACTTCAATCCTATAATTCCTTTACTAGGTTAATACCCAGAAGACCAAAAGTCACAATATAACAAAGACATCTGTACCAGAATGTTTATTGCAGCCCAATTCATAATTGCTAAGTCATGGAAGAAGCCCAAGTGCCCATCGACCCA
>CAUYPK010089907.1:0-11119 GCA_963574355.1 Loris lydekkerianus | reverse complement strand
CTTCCCCTTCCTTGGTCCTTTCCTCATAGTCTTGTGGTATAGTTGGGTTATAGCCTTCATGTGAAAGCTATAGTTTAGCTTCATAGTAGGGCTGAGTACATTGGATACTTTTTCTTCCATTCCTGGGATACTTTGCTAAGGCGAATATGTTCCAGCTCCATCCATGTAAACATGAAAGAGGTAAAATCTCCATCTTTCTTTAAGGCTGCATAGTATTCCATGGTATACATGTACCACAATTATCTCATATTTTTAAACTTTGAAATAATGAAAGAAAAAAAATAAGACTATTATAGTCTTTAAGTTTGATACACCCTAAATTTATTTTCTCTTCTACTGGATAGTAAGCTATATAAGAAAAGAGATCGGTGTTTGTACCTGTATTACCCAGAATGTATCCTTGCACATTGTAATGACAGTAGCAACTACTGAGAACAAACAGAATAATTTCATCCCTAACACTTTTTTTCTTAAATTTCAGAATATTAGGAGGTACATGTTTACATACTTTGTTTTTTGCACAAATTTAGTTAAGGTTAAAAGCTCATCACTAAACTTCTTGACAGATTGCCCTATATGTAGGTCTGTGTTGTTCTTATTTATTTATTTATTTATTTAGTCATATACACATAGATCATGAATACATTTATGTATATGTGGGCTACAATGTGTTGATTTTTTAATACAATTTGGAGTGTTTACATCAAACTAATTAATACAGCTTTCACCTCATTGACTTGATTATTGTGTTAAGACATTTATGTTCTATACTTGATAGATTTGACTTGTACCCTTGCAATATGCTTCCTAGGTGTGGTCCCGCAATTTACCCTCCCTCTATCAAACCTCCCCTCTCCCTTTCCCACCCTAGGAGGAAGAAGATAAATGGAGTTGTTCAAATTTTTATACTTACTATTTATTCTCTTATAAAATTGTTTCAACCTTATAAATCCTTTGGCAAATAAATTTTCAATGTGCAGTGCCCTTCTAAATGGCCAATCTATAGTATTGTCCTACCTGCTCAATTCACATAGAATATAGAAATTTTCTTCTTGAAAATGTATCTACCTTTTAGTATAAAGTTCTGAAATAATTTTTCTTCCTCTATTTTCTTCTGACTCCAATTACTTCTAAATTTTTAACATTAATATAATAAAATATATCTTAAAAAACAGAAGCTTCAAAGGATATGCATATAAAGAGAAGTGAACATAATGCAATGATCTACAAAATTTTTGCCACTTATCTCAATGATTTGTGGACACCTTCAAATTAAAAAAAAAAAAAAATACACGTGTTGACTCCTAACTCTTCCAAGTGTATTACCTAACTATGGCAGAATTTCAGAATTTTGTGATCTAAAATTGTATGCACAGGTGGCTTTTCAGATTTGGCTCCAACAATTCAGAATGCTACCAAGGTACAATGAAGACAGGAGGGAAAAGTAACAGTTTTCCATTTGAAAATGGCACGAATAAGAAATACATGCAGTCTCTATTCCCAAAAAAAGATATTCCAGCAGCTCTACAGTGCTCCCCATTATGAGTTATGGAAAATATTGGTTTAGGACTACATTCTGTCTCAGAAGTGCTATCTCTGACTATTGTTGTCTGAGGACTACTGTCTGATGATCTGAACTGCTTTTTCATAAAAGAAAAAAGTGTTTATAGATTAGTATCTTGGTCAAGCTGCTTTCTGATTTTAGTGTGCTAGTTGCTGAAAGACCATTTCAGTCTACAGTGGCATTACTTTCACCCATATAACCTTCTTAAACATTTTTTAGGTTTCTTCTAAAGTTAATTTGTTTCATTGCATGACTTATTAACCAAACCCACAATTATTTCTGGGAATGCTTTTCTAAACTTTAGCATGTTAGACTGCTGTGAGAGAATGTTCATAAAATTCTCAGCAACTTCTTGCAATCTTGAGTTCCTAAAATTGATTAAAATCAGAAAATCCTAAAAGATCATTGCATCATCTCTAAATTGTATTTCAGACTACTGTCTACTAGTTTATCTCTCCCTTACATATTATCACGGACAATTAAAAAAAGCCAAACAAGACCTACTTGAAAATCAACTATCAAAGTGCATTAGTGCATAATGTAGATTTTCCCACATTCCAAGTTATCACAGTTAACAGATGTCAATTATCTGATTATTGCATACCCTGAACTGCCATTTTCCAGGCTTTAATAGTTCCCTCACCATATTACCACTGTGATCTTGTTGGCTTACTCCTAATTCAATCCGTGTACTTTGAATTTGTTCTATGGCATCACAGACATCTTGTATTATTTTATCTATTTCTGTAGCAGTCATATGTCACTACATAATAGTCCATTCCAAAACTGAGTGTCTTAAAACAAAAAATATTTATCTCACAATTCCTTGGATTGACTAACATGTTATTTTAATTATTAATAATTGGACCACATGTACAAATGAACAACTTAAATAACATTTTCATCAAATGGAAATATATAAATGTAACATATACATATATATGTATGTCATATAATGGATGTGATAAAAAAATGGATGAAATAATCACATCAATGGATTTGAAAACAGGCTTCAATTATTAAAATTTGTCTTCTGATGATTTATGGAAATTTATGGAAATTTATGAAAATCTGAAATAATGTATAAATGTATAGGCAGTCAAATATATGATACGAGATAATTCTTTCAGTTAATACAAAGGTCCTGTCCTAGTTAGTTGCCATAGACTGGATAGCAGTCTTAACAAACAGTGCCATAGACTGGATAGCAGTCTTAACAAACAGACGTTAATTTTCCTGGTAAGGGCCATATTTTGGGTTGCAGACTGAGAACTCCTATTTGTACTTTTATGTGGAAGAGTGAAAGAGAGCTCTGTAGCCTCTTCCTCTAAGGACACTAATCCCATTTTTTAGGGTTCTACATTTATGACCTGAATCCTTCACAAGGAATCCACTGCCAAATATTGATACCATCACACTGTGATTAGAATTTCAACATATGAATTTTTAACACATAAATATTCAGTTTATAATAAACCCTGCATACTGATTTTGAGATTAAATATAAAATGCCATTATCTAGTACATTATAATATAATAAGAAGAAATGGTATGACTGTAGAGTGATCCTATGATATACTATGAATTTTTCTAACAATAACTCATACATATTAATAAGAGAGGTATAGTTAAGTTGGAGACAGATGGAGGATATTTTAATAATTAATGCTAGTATTTGGAGGTTAAAATGCCATCCTTAGATGCTAAATCTAGGACTTGACAGATTATTTCAGGTGTGTTGGGGAAGCATCAGCTTTAGGAAGAAGTTTGGATTCCGTAACAAAAAATGAACATGTCATTTCATGTTATTTGAAGGTAAATTAAAAGAACATGGTTGTATTCAGAAGCTGAAGCTGCAACCTACATGTTGCATCATTTTGAAAATGAGCACCACATATTATCATTATCTCATTCCAATTATCTCGATTTTTACATGGAAGGTAAATCTTCTTTCTCTCTGCTTGAAAATATGAAGATAATAAGTCTAAATATGTTCTTTTCTTTTTCTTGTGTGACTCTTTCTAATATTTGTAGGATAAGCCTGTTTTTTCAATACTCATTCCTGCAGTTTTGTGGTATACATTTTTCCATTCTGATATGGAAAATCTGTCTTCCCAGTCTGGAAATATTTTGTATCAGTTAATGAAAATCTTACTCATAAATTTTTTTTCATTCATTAAAAATTCGATAGGTCATATTTCTAAAATAAAGTCTACTCATATTTAAAATTATAAAATGTCTCTTTTCTTGCCTAAATGAATAATTGTACATTTCCTAGGAGAATAGGTGGAAAAACTTGTATAATTCTTCTTTCTATACATACCATCATGAAAACTGCTGGAGGATATCTGCAAACGTTGCAAAATATCCTAAGTTTATTTTCAGCCATTTAGCACTTTTATCAGCTGCTGAGTGCGAGTTCCTCTTCTAAGACTCATCAAATCTGATCACATCTCATCCTCACTCCCATTTGTTTTTATCCACGTGAAATATTGATATATCCAGTAATGTACAAGAACTTGAAAAGGATGGGACACACCTATGATGTTTGGATATATTGACAAACCTTTTCTACGTTATTTCTTCCTTGACCCAGGCGACATAGACAACTTGACAGAGAAGTAGATCAGATTAACAGTTGCAATCTGAGAGAAGTATTCCTGGAAATTCAAACAACTGACACTTTCCTGTAGGGATTTATTCTTACCACAAAACTGTTAAGTACAGGAAAAAAAATGACTGCAAAGCTTCCTGAGGAATTGATACTAGCCATATAATGACCGAAGAAATTCAGAAAGTCCCTGTGGATTCACATTAAGGATGTGTCCATTAATCTATGTCCGAATGTCTCGCCATCCTTCTCTTAGTTTCTCAGCAATTGCAAAGGAGAAAACTCCAGGCATGGAGAAATCAATAATCACAGCCCAGTTGTACTTCTTACAGGAGGGCATCAGAAGTGAGATTCACTAAAGCCTATGTTAAGTTGCCAACACTAAAATCCTATGCTTAATTCTTTCATGCTATTTCCTGATACATGGTATGATAAATATTTTTTCTCTTCAGTAGTTACTGGAAGTTTGAAAGCAGACACTGTACCCTATTCATATTTTTATACACAGAGCTTAGCGCGGGGTTTGTACTAAGTACAGAAGAGTCTCACTTATTCTCCCATAATACTTACTGGATAAATGAATAAGTGGTTGAAAAGATGTGTAACTTCAGTACCATAAAAGCATTGACTATAAATGCTGTAATATTATTCCAACAAAAGAATAATAATGACTTTAATTTGACTTCTTTTATTGTTTTTTACAAAGCTATTATATGTAGTAATTTCAGAGTTAGAAAAATTCCCATTAAAATGTGATAAAGGACTTAAGCTATTTGACATTTTATGTAAATAAGAACACTCTAATGATCCCACATGATATATCAGTATATTATATAGATGATATATTGATTTGTAGATATATTTTACAATCTTCTCCATTTTTTAAAATTCAGATAGAATCACACTCTGATGCCCCAGGCTAGAGTGCAATGGTGTCATCCCAGGTCACAGCAGCATCAAACTCCTGGGTTCAGTCAATAGTCCCTACTTAAGTCTCCCAAGTAGCTGGGACCACAGGCCACAAAACCCAGTAATTTTTTCTATTTTTTAGTAGAGAAGTGAGTTTCACTCTTTCCCAAGCTTTTCTTGAACTTCTAAACTAAAGCAATCCTCCCACCTCATCCTCCAAGTGTACTAGAATTACAGGCATAAGCCCCTGTGCACAGCCAAAAAAAATCTTCTCTTTTCTTAACTAGTGAAAAGGAAATATATTTAAGATGAATTATAAGATAACTGATAGTATTGCAAAATACAATTTAAAGAGAATACTATTGAAGAAGAAATTAGTGGCCCATTCTACAGAGTTAAGGAGTTGTATAGTAGCATGGAAAGGCACATTGTGATTGGATATTAGAGTTTATCCAAAATAAATGAACCATTTAAGGTTAGATTTCCTGTGAACAGAAAATGTAAATATAGAAATTACTTAATCAATGTGGAAATAGTTTTTATTCAACAAAATTTAATCTGAAGGTAGTATAGGACTATACTGTTAGGAAATAGTTCATGGACATGGTCCTACTTTACCATACTTACATGTTAATTTACTTCCTATTCAATTTAGATTAAAAAAAAAAAAAGCTAAATAACACATTATTTCAGCTAAAACACTCTTGGGAAAGACAACAGGTACATTTTTATTTCCATTGGCCATATTTTTGTATATATCTACAAATAATATAATAACAAATATATTATTATAATTTACAGTATATTATTCTGCATGACTATGTACCTAGCCAGATCCAAGACTGAGGAAGAAAGGAAGATAATTTTCTGGGTACAATGAACAATTTTGATACAAAGTTAAGTACCTGTGTAATATATATCTTTGGTTTAACAGTGTATTTTGAAAGTACTTAATTTTAAATACTAAGTCTTTAAGAAGATGAAATTATTTGTTATGATAAAGTATAGTACTGAGCTATGATGGCGAATCTTATTTTTCAAACTGACTAAAACGCAGTACACAGATATTTGTTCACATTACCATAGAAATTTCTATTATGTATTTTTTTTAGTGTTGAATTATATTGGTAATTTATGTTATTGTACATGTTTGAAGATTATAACATGTCATAGGACACATATAGTGAAGTGGTTACTGTAGTGACCAAACATATCATCTCATGCAGTGACTTTCTTTATGTGATAAGAGCAGCTACAATCTCCACATTTAAGAACATTTCCTGTATGTATTTTTAGATAAGATTAACATTTAAATCAATAGACTTTGAGTGAAATACATTATACAGCAAATGGGGGTGAGCCTAACCTAATCACTTAAAGGCCTTAATAGATAAAGACTGACCTTTCCAGAAGAAGAAGGAATTCATACAGTGATCTGACTTCTGAATTGATTTGCATCATCATCTTTTCCTTTAGTCCCCAGGCTACCCACAACTACTGTAGATTTTGGATTTGCCAATCTCCACAATCTCATGAACCAATCTTTTTTTTTTTTTTTCTCTTTTTTGAGACAGAGTCTCACTCTGCTGCTCTGGGTAGCATGTCATCGTGTTATAGCTCACAGTGACCTCAAATTCTTGGGTTCAAGATTCTCTTTAGCTTCCAAAACAGCTGGGACTACAGATGCCTACCACAATGTCTGGCTAATTGCTAATTGTTTCTATCTCTAGTAGCTGGGGTCTCATTCTTGCTCAGAATGGTCTTAAACTTCTATGCTCAAGCAATTCATCCACCTCAGCTTCCCAGAGTGCTAGGATTACAGATCTGAGCCACCACACTTCCCTTAGCCATTTTTTTTTTTTAAATAAGTTTCTCTCTCTCTCTCTCTCTCTCTCTCTCTAAATATATATACCCTATTAGAACCCAGAAAAATGCACAAGTTTTCTGATATTGCTTTTTTGGAGAATTCTTGCAAGGATGTTAAGTAAAGCAGTATTGAAAGAGAGATACTTTCTAAGAGAAAGAGGACCATCACCTTAATCTTTGTCTCTAAATTTAAAAAGCTACAAAGCACACAATACATTGCATGCACTGGAATGACTCTCTATCACCATATACCGTAATAGTCAACCAGACACCTGAGATTTTTTTTCCCAAGCAGGTCAGAAGAATAGCAACCAGTGGACTTACAATTATCCTGCAGGTTAAAAATTGTGGAAAACTTTACACTTTAATGAAGGTACGTACCATGAGCTTATGTGACTTGCTGTAATAACCAAATGCCATGACAATTTAGCTATGGTATACTTTTGCCCTAAAGTACTCCTGAGAGAGTTACTTTGTTTATTCCTTGAGAAGCTATTGCAGAGACATGCACTAGCAGTGATGCCAGTGTCCAGAAAAGAAATAGTCAAAGAAAAACTCTTTAAAATTTCCAGCTTTTTCTGTCTCTCTGGCTTCATCAGCAATGTAGCAATTTGTTAAAGGAATCAGCATCCAGATCATTGCTTTTACAATCTCTCTCTTCAATCTGAGTTCAAAGGCTACCCTCTAGTTCAGAGTAAACATAGTTGTGCCTTAATCCAAGTTATCACATTTTATAATTATTGAATATTAAGGGGGAGACTTTGACAGGAATAAAACTGTAAACCATCCAAATGCTAGTTGTCAGTCACCTACTGCCACTATTGATTCTGTGTGCTATGACTTTGGCCTAAGTCTTAAGTGGACAATCCTTCAGGTCTGGGACCAAACTCAGCTGTTATCAGATGGTCTCACCATATGTCACTGGCCTCACCAGGGAGGACTGAAATGGCCAAAAATGATGAGGTAATTCTATCAACTGGGGCCTCTGATAGCATGGTTTCTCATATCCCAGATTATTCCAGATTTCTTCAGATGGCAATGGCAGAGATTCAAGTCCATCTAGGGTGAAACTGTGCAGGACCCCTGAGTCCTGGACTCTGAATTTGCGTTTTTTGCAAAATTTTGTTGGCTATTTGTTGGGCCCTGCCATGTGCCTGAGGCCTAGTGCAACTTCCCGAGCCTGACTAGAAGCAGATCCATTGAGCTATTTCCGCGTAGCAACGACTCAGCAAGGCCCGGCCTGAAACTGCCTCTACCTAGATACAGCCAATGTGGTACCATGCCACTGGCCCGACCCTGTCATGCACCCTCTTCCCCCACCTTCTTTCCCCGCCCCTTCTCCACAATAAAATAAATAAATAAATAAATAAATAAATAAATATTTAAAAAAAAAAAAAAAAGAAACTATTATCCTTACACCCTGTTTATGGGCAAGTGAGTTGTAGCTCAATGAGTTTTCTCAGATCTATTCAGCTAATTACAAGTGTTTAGGAATCCAGCTCTTCCAAACTACCTAGAGCAGGGTGTCCCAGATGTTAATGTGCACGTGAATCATTGGGTATCTCGGCAAAAAATGGATTCTGATTCAGTAATTTGAGGTGGAACTTGAGATTCTGCATTTCCAACAACTCTCAGATGCTGCTTCTGTTGTTATTGATACTACTGCTGCTGATAGTCTTTGGACAACACACTGGGTAGTGCAGCCTTAGACTAGTGGTTTTCAAATTTAAGTAATATTAGAATCACCTTTGGGAGCTTTTTCAAAACCTCAATGTCCAAACTTCACTTCCTATCAGTGAAACAACAATGTCCAGGGACAAGAATCAGTGATTCTAATGTACAGACAAGTGTGAGAATCTGTTCCCATAGACCCCTCTTGTTCTCAGACAAGATGTTCAGCTGAATGAACTGAAGAGCTAATAAAGAGCAAAGGCACCTACCTTCATCAAAACAAGGCTTTAATTGGACCTTTGCATATTTGGGTAGATCCTCAGGCGATCCTGACATCCAACAAAGTTTGAGACACACTCCCTACTATGTTCTTTCAAACTAATTAGACAAACCTCTGAAGACGACCTTACCATTCAGACAACAGAATTTAGGGCTGGAGCTTGTTTTCACACAATCTCGGGGCTGTTATATTTGAGAAGACATCCCCCAGGCTAAGAAATTCTCAGCCTCTCAAACCAGCACATCCTCAGTCACATTTGCTCTTTATTTAAATCTCTTTTGTGACCACCAGTATCCTCATTTTACCCTCATTCTGTTTTTTATTTACAATTTTTGGTTCTTTCTTTCTTTTCTTTTCTTTCTTTCTTTTTTTTTTTTTTTTTTTTGTTTGTTTATTACAGTTAGTTGCACATTAAACCTATAACTTTCACTGGAAAGTGTGTCCATGTTATAGGATTTTTGCTATATGCCCAGGATAGCAATATAATTAAAAGTAATCAATTTTGAAAAAGAACATAACGGCAAGCTGAAATGAATAGAAACAAAAAATCATTCCGCAGTTCAGCAAGACAACTGAAGCACAATGTATGTGTATTACCATGTGATTAAAATCCAGTTCATAAATGATCTTCAGATCCTTTTCAAGGGCTTCTAAATATGAGCATCATTTTGATGAATGACACATTTTGGCTTCAGGGGAGTTGTAACATGACTGCTGTCCTATTATACTGTCTTAAACATTTTGTTGGCAGTAAAGAGAAGATGTGAGCATGTTAGAAATGTAATTAATGGTGTCCAAATTTTACTTCCTTGTAGCTCCTAAGAGCACATACTTACAGGAAATTCTTTTAGATATTTCCCTTCATATTTTGTAGAATTTTCTAGCTATTAGTTTCAATAAACACAGCTGGGACAACTGCTGCTTACAGTTCTAGATATTGCATTTTGCATAAAGGTTTTGGAATAAAAGGGGGTAAGGCCTGAAATCCACATGCACACTTCCCTCAGCCATCTTTGTGACCCTCTACTAAGGCAGAAGTAGACTGGAAAAAGTCTGTTTTCTTCAAAAAAAAAAAAAAAAAATTGTTCTTCTGTAGGTTTGGTGACGGTAGAAGGGATGTTCCTTTTTTTAATTTTCAGAAACTTCCATGTAAGTCATCAGGAGTCCTAGGGACTATATGATATGATGAAAAATGTTTGCGGTTTCAGTTGGAAGATATTAGGAACTACTTTTATGACCCACAGCATCGTATTTAGCCTTTTAGCATCACCAGGCCTTCCGTCTATAAAAGGGTGTCAAAATGCCACAGAGATTGAAAGTTCAGGTTCTAGAGCAGTGGTTCTCAACCTTCCTAATGCCACAACACATTTTCATTGTTAAAAAGGGATCGTGACCCACAGGTTGAGAACTGCTGTTCTAGAGTGAAAGCAGATCAAATAAGGCTTGAGTTCTACTTCTACTGCACACTACCTGTATCAACTTGGCATGTCATTTAAGCCATAGTTCAAGATCTGTAAAATGGAGGATAGTGTGAATTCAAGCTTCCTAATCTATTGTCAGAATCAAATGCAAAATGTTTAACACAATTCTTGGTGCAGAGTTAGTGCTAAATAAATAGTAGCTACTATTTCTCAGCAACAATAATCTGATAATAATAATTCACATTTCCCAAGGCTTGGGAGAAAATTAAATCAAATGATGCCTATAACATGATTTGAACTGAAGAACACCATACTGGTGTGGGAGATGGGTTTTCTTCTTTTTGGTAATGTATGTTTGCGATATCTTGATGTTAAAGAAATTTAGCTATTTAGAAAGCAGGGAATAGAGCTACCAAAGATCTGACTACAATAATTGTTCTGAGAGGTTAGGCTCCTATTGCCAGTTGAATCAAAACTCAGGCCCTATATGGTAGTACAAACCTGAATATACAATACATCAGGGAACAATGTATACTCTGAATACACAGCTATAAAACTAGAGCTTCAATAACCTGGCAATGTGCTGAATAAATTGGATGCAATTCCACTAAATCCTTGTTTCTAGAATTGTTATTCCCAATAATCACATTTTTTTTTAAACCACCGTCTTGAAAATGGTGTTTCCAGAAGTCACCACCAAGTAGCAGTAAGCTACCAATCTCCTATTACAGAAAAAAAAAAAAAAAAAAAAAAAATGGGCGAGAGTGAAAGGGAGAGAGCCAGACCAGCCGGTAAAT
>CAUYPK010089905.1:0-12289 GCA_963574355.1 Loris lydekkerianus | reverse complement strand
TTGTTTTTTGTATGGCGGAAAAACATAGCCCCTGTCTTAGGTTGCCTGCTATTGCAGTTTCAGTCTTACCCGTCATGGGGATACAAACATCAATGGTTTGGTCCCTGTCTTAGGTTGACTGAATGCAGAGTGATCTTACCCGTCTTTGGGTACTATGAATGTACTCCACCATGCAGCCTCTCCATATCCTGTCTTAGGTTGTCCCCGCTTTGGGAATCTTACCCGTCATTGGTGCTATGGAGGGCAGTGAAGAATAATAGTTACATTCTTGGTTAATGAGCCAGTGATATTGGACCTCGACCTGATTTAACTGCCTCTAACCTTTTTTTTTGGGATACAGGGCCCAAAGGTGAAGGGTAACGTCTAACTTACAGCAGGCTGGTTGCCTGGGCTGTTTGTTGTGAGGAAGGGCTGGATTCCCGGAGAGGTGTCGCAGATTGTCAGTCAGTGTTATGTGTTTCTATTTTGTATGGACATCATCTATGTGTATATTCAGGCTCAAACAATAATTAGAACAATAACTGAAAGATTAGGAGTCCAAAATGGGGAAAGGCATGAGAAAAGTTGCGATATTAAGTGGACTGTTAAGGTCAAGATTCATTCACAAGGTGCGATTTAAGGAAATCCCTGGAGAAGTTGGTAAAATTAGCCAAGAGACAATCTAAGGGAGGTTAAGTTTAAGCATATTGAATATCTAATGCTAAGCTTCTACTGGAGGCTGACCGTCAGTGTTTACAATATATTTTAAATAGCCACAGTGCCTCTTTCCTGTTATCTTGAAGTTATCCTCTTTGATAGTTTTCAAAACAGTTAGGTTTTGAAGCATTTATCATTTGGGGGAGTAGATATTAGTGAAAATATAAAATATGAAGAAATAATAGATATAGAGAGAGTTAACAGAAAGAACCAGGACAAAAGACAACAGCCAGAGATCAGTAGCTAGCACTCAGATAAGGCTCATCTTTGGAATCAAGTTAATTCTTACTTGAAAAAAATATGATGGGAAAGAATTTTAGGCATTTTGAGTATTTCCTACATCATGAGGGTACAGCAGTGAATGGCTACAGCCAAGCTAAATGTATTAGGAGAAAATTCTTAATGTAGATGTTTTGATCTGGGTTTCAAAGTTAAATAGACGTTACGTGATTACACCTAAATGCCCAATTTCATGAGTGTTGGTACCTGTACACTGTAACAGATCGAGGATGTAAAGAATCTAGAATGTGATATGGGAGAATACATTTTAGGGAGACTTTGGAGATATTTTTCAGATTGCTATAAATCTATTAAATAAGATTCATCTTCCAAAAGGTGGGGGGTGGCTTTCTGCTCCTTTCCACAAGTTTAATGCAGAATGTTCAACAGGCTTACTCAGAGGACTTCAGAAATATTTTCTGGAGTCTGAGTCCCATCCGGGATGTCTGGGGAAGCAGCCCAGAAAAGATGAATTGCTTTTCCATTAGGGAAATAACCACTTTCATATTACAAGATAATGGGTTTAAAGAATGTTTGAGTCTTAAATGTGGAATCAATGTAGACCACACAAGATAGGGAGCTAGTCTGAGCTATTTTAAATTGCATCCAAGAGGCTTTCAAAGAAGAGTTAATTAAACTGCCATGAAAGGATCATACAAGTTTGAATAAGGAGCAGAGTCCGATTTCAACATCTGCCCATCTTTCAGGAGTGCCAGTTCAGGAAAGAATATCCCTGTCCTCCTACTATTCATTCTTACTGTGTTTCCACTGCAGATAAATGACTAACATAAGTTAACAACCAGAAGAGAGAATAAAAGGGAAGAAACCAATTCTCTTCACATAGGCCTTCCCTATACCTCCTGCCTCAGCACGAGCAGGTACACTGCATTGGCCACTAGCTAAGAAAGCAAAAAAGATCATGTTTGCTGAGTTAAGGACATGTACAACTGTTTGTTATTAATATTTTGGCCCTTGTAAATTAAGCTGCAATAAACAGTTTAGTGCAATAGTCCTTATGACAAAATTATTTTTTTTTCTTTTGGGTTTATGTATTGTGCCCAAAATGACATAAAAAGTGACCAAACTTTTAGCCACAGGAAAGATAATATATTCCCACTGGATAAATGTTAAAGGATCAGTAGAAAACAAAAAAAGGGCTGCATTTTGAAGACAACCCTTATGATGTGCTCGTTTCTTTTACTAGTTATGCCTTCTTGTGTTTTTTAAATTTCATCCACTGGAACACCTCAGGGTGAGTGGCTTACAACTAGTATGTCCTTAAGTGAATTCTGTGGGCTGGGATTTCCACACCACAGATGTGGCTCCAGTGTCAGGTGGTACCCGCCCAGCTTGGAGCTGTGCTGGCAGCCCCCAGGTTGGTCCTCATGACCACTGGTACCTTGTTTCACATCACACCCTGTATAGGGATCACACCCAAATTTTGCTCAAAATGATACTGTGGAAATGGCTGTATACAATGTCCAATGAGAGGGCAGGAGACCTTGTGCCTTCTATTTGCCTCTTGGATCACTTGCTGTACGGAAGGCCAACCATCACATCACTTCCAAAGGCCTAGGAGGCAGCCACGTGGTGGGGAAGGAGGCTTCTTGCTGAAAACCAATCTTCTTTCCAGGCATGTATGGGTTAGAAGTAGAATTCCCACCTTAGTCAAGCCTGCATATAATTATGCTTTAACTTTTTGCCTGGTATAAAATCCAGGACCTGAATCACTCAGCTAAGCCATTGCTGAGACTTTGACCTTCAGAAACTGTGAGGTACTTATTACTTACTGTTTTAATGAAATAGTTTTTCAGGTAATTTGGCATACAGCTATGGGAAGTCAGATAGTATCTAATGTTATCCATAGCACTCCTAAGGTTGTCCAGACAAAGTGTGTGTGTGTGTGTGTGTGTGGGGGGGGGTGTTGTCCTATTTTTACAGGTGATAGAACCACATGTTTCAGCTCCCTGCTTTACATAAATAATCTCTCTAGCTCCTTGTCTTATATGAATCAATGTTCTCAAGCATGAATTTTAAAAATCTGGTTGCTATGGTCTTTTTAGTATTCCTAGTAATTCATACTTGCTTCACCAGCATGAATTCTTTTACATATCTGGAATACAGGAACTTTCCATTTTTGTGCAAAATATGTCTGACACAGTATGGAAAGCCATACTTTATCAGAAAATTGGAGAAATTTTTAATTTCTTTATTAAAGCAAACTTAGGTTAAAGTTTAAAACTGTTTGTGCATCCACTTACAGTTTATGCAATTTTTCCAAGTCTGGTTATCCATCTTTTTAGTGACAAAATAACTTAACATTAACATCATGTATAACATTCCATCCAGGCCAGTGTTATCACTCCATGAAGACTATTTTTCCAACATTACTCTTGATTTAAAAAACTAGGAATCCAAGCCTGTCAATCCATGATTCCAAGGGAAAGTATTAGAAAAAGTGTTTGCCAAATAAATAGCTTAAGCAAAATAAGTGACTGTAGGTTTGAAGTGCAGGTTCATGGGCTCCAAATCAATGCTATCAGAATGGCTTATTAAATGTTCTGTGTGTCAGCATCAATGGAGTTTTAACTTAAATGTTAATATATTCTGGTGCTGTACCTTAGAGAATCTGATTAAAAAGATGTAAAAGCCTGGAAATCTGCATTTTAAAAATCAAAATAGGGAATTCTCATGAAAGTGAAACTAGTGACCACACTGAGAAATATTGTCAGTATTGCTTCTTCTATTCTTTCATAATTTTTCTTCTCACTTCTTACCACTGATTCTTGTTTTAAATTTCAGATTAATATAGGGGTATACGTGTTTAGGTCACATTGTTTTCAATTCAAAGGTAAAGTTCAAATTTTAGATGAGCTCTTCACGCAGGGGGCGTGCTGAACACCCTTACATTGTGCACATTAGGTGAGATCATGCCAATTACCCTCCCTCGTTCCCTCTCCTCTCTCCCTCTTCTCCCCTCTCCTTTGCTAGACTATACTTGTTGATTCTTTTTTTTTTTTTTTCTTTTTGCAGTTTCTGGCTAGGGCTGGATTTGAACCCGCCACCTCTGGCATATGGGGCCAGCGCCTTACTCCTTTGAGCCACAGGCACCACCCACTTGTTGTTTCTTTAAGTCTTTTTATTTATGTTTTGTATTTTGGTGTTTTTGTTTGTTTGTTTCTTTATTTCTTCTTCTTCATTTTTTTTTTTTTTTTTTTTGCTTGTTTGATTTGTTTGCTTTTTCACAATTTCATGATTATGATAAAAAGTGGTATGGTCATGAGGATTGAATGAAAGAGGCAGCATCCATGATCAATGGATTGAGGAATTAGGAAGTCAGGTTTTCATAAGTCTGAAACACATATGTAAATTTCTGTGAAGATGTAACTGAAATGAGTATAACATAACAATACAAAATATTATAGAATAAATGGTAATATATATAGCAGCAGAAATTTATACTTATCTCCAGTTTACTGCTTAATGCTAACTGTATTATCAATATTACCATTAAAAATCTGATATTTGGATTGGGAGTGCTGGGATAGTTTCAGGGAAACATAAAGACTTTTGATTGAGGCTTGGAGTTGGAAATATCTTTTCAATTATAAAAGCAGTTATATCTCTTTAGTTCAGAGAAGGTGTATTAAGTTCCCTATAAGAAAAGTTATGCATTTGATATTCAACTGAAAGTACATCACAGCCAATGTGATGTGACACTGTTAAAGAGATACACACATTAGTTTTTCTTTTACCTTATGGATATAAATTGGTTTATGGTCATAATAAAGGGACAGATGATTCATGTTCAGGGGAAAAGTATATTTAATGCTTCTTTCTTGAGAAACATTTTTAAAAATGGCAAATAGATACACATATGTATACAAATTTTGAAAACATACTTGAATGCCTTGATATAAGCAAATCTTAGGGAAAATTATAATTCAAAAAATTAGTGAATATTTGTATATGTTTCATGTTTGTTATTTTTATATGAACTATAATGAAACCTTCAATATTGATATTAATATTCAGTCTGCTTATTCACTAATATATAGTGATGCTAAGTAATTGATTAATAAAGTTGGATTTCTCTTTGCTTTTTATACTGAGAAGTAGATAGAATTTAGAATGTGGAATTGTCATTCATAGACTGCACAAATATAGTTCAGCTATATGTGGGTAACCCAGATAATTTCTGACTTTTCATAGTAGTTGTAACTTTACTAAGGTAAGGTAAAAATTTAATTGCTTGCATTTCGAGGCTAGTGTGCAGAAGAAAACCATAATAGGAAGAGAATGAACCTATTCCACAGGGTATCTCACCATCTCAACCTGCTCTTTTGGCCTCTAAAAATTACGAAGTATACATTACATGGGGGTAATGAGTTTGGATATTCTCAAAGGTCTTAAAAAATTATTTTTAGTTAATAGTCCTTCCATTCTATTAGAATATACCTGAGACTCAGTTTCCTGTGTTGAAACAGTCTGAATAGTAATAATCTAATTTTAGAAAACTCAGGTGAGGTGGAAAAAGATAATGTACATGAAAAAATAACTCATAAACTCTAATTGCTTTATAGGTCCCTGTCAGATTAATAGTACTATGAATTAGAAACATCATAATCCATAATCATAATGACCCATTAGTGATGTAGTCATAAAATATGCTTATAGTTTCAATTCTTGATAAGATGTTTATATACAAGTGTTGATTCCAAGTAATAGAACAATATTCTAATTAATAAAAGTGTCCTAACAGAGTACTAATGGAAGACTCAAAATTGGAAATTAGATCAAATAGGATCATATAATAAGATCATTATTTTATTAAAGCTATAATTGAAATGTTATAAATATAAATGATGAAGTGCTTTAAAAATAATTCTTTTCATATAAACTTTGATTAAAAAAAACTTTGATTTAAGATATCAGTAGCAAGAATCACTCAATTATCTCATAAATAAATACATCTAAAATTTTATGGAATAAATATCCTTATGATCTAATTATAAATATGAATAAGTCACAGGATAAGAACAATTTTTAATGGATATTTTTACCTTTTATTCATTTTGTTAAGAACCTGTTATTGTATCTGGAATAAATGATGTGTTTCTAAAAGCTTTAATACATTTCTAAGACAGGTAAACATTTTAGAATTACCCACTATGTGACAAATGTTAAGCAGATTATGAAAAAATTTTTCACACTTACATGAAAAAGATAAAAAGTCATGAATAAAAACACAACCTACTGAAACTTACATAATAAATATAAATCTAGTATAATCCTAAATCCAAGAAAAAAATAAACTTTCAGTTGACAACTTTCCCTCAAGGAGATCTCCAGGCCCACGTGGTTTTGTTAGTTGAATTTATCTGTCCATTTAAGAATGAATTATAGCAGCTTTTAACAATTCTTCCATGTATTAGCATTTCAACTATCTTCTGAAACCAATAGAATCTCAATAACAAAACTGTAATGAGAGATGATTACAAGATCATCTTTATTACAAACACAGAAGTACAAAAAGGAAATTATAAAGAATCAAACAGAAAATTATAAGAAATCCAATATTTTATAAATAAGTTCTACTTAATGAGGAATGTGATATTGCTTTTAATAAATCAAATAAATTTATACATTAATGGAATACAAGAATAAATGTGGCTAATTGATGTAGGAATAACTTTTTATAAAATTCAGTATGGACTTAATGACAAAGATAATATTCAGTTGATCCTCAACATGATTTAAACTGTGCGGGTCCACTTTATAAGACAGCAAGACCAACCCTTCCATTCCCTCTACTTTCTTTGACTACTCAATGTAAAAGACAATGAGGATGTAGAGTTTTATGATGATCCACTTCTACTTAATAAATAATGAATATATTTTCTATTTCCTATGATTTTCATAGCATTTTGTTTCCTCTAGTTTACCTCACTATAAATATGGTATATGATACATACAATATACAATATATAGGAAGTCACCAAGTTACAAACATCCAGCTCATGGACAACTCATACTAACAAATGGAGACTATTACATGTAATAGGTAAATCTACATGTTTCAATTTACATACAAATTCAACTTAAGTACAAATGTACAAAACTCATGTCATTTGTAACCCAGGGATGACCTATATGTAATGTGCTATTTGTGTTTATCAGGAATGCTTCAAGTCAGCAGTGGGCTATTATTTAGGTTAATGCAAAAGTAATCAAGGTTTTTGACCATAAATTTTAAATCATAAATTTTAATCAGACAAGGCTGAAACATATCATTATTAATCAAAATAGAAACCATTACAATCAATACACTGTTGCCAATGAGAAATAAGTTTTTTTCTTCCTATAGCATAAAAATTCGTGCTTTGGGATTTGAACTCTTGGAAAGCATTTTCTGCATTCTTCTGGTTACAGAATTGTTTTCCCCGAAAAAAGTTGTCAAGATGCTTGAATAAGTGGTAGTTGGTTGGTGAGAGGACAGGTGAATATGGCAGATGAGGCAGAACTTCATAGTCCAATTCATTTAACTTTTGAAGCATTGGTTGTGCTATGTATGATCCAGTGTTGTCATGAAGAAGAATTGGGCCCTTTCTGTTGACCAGAACACATTGAAGGAATTGGAGTTTTGATTTGCTGAGCAAACTTCTCAGATGTAATAGTTTCACCAAGATTCAGAAAGCTGTAGTGGGTCAGACCAGCAGTAGACCACTAGTGCTGTGACCATGACTTTTTTGGGTGCAAATTTGCTTTGAGAAATGCTTTGGAGGCTCCTCTCCAAAAGGTGGTCATCACCAGTTAGTTGTTATATGAAATCCCCTTTTTATCAAAAAATGGTTCATCATTGTTGTGTAGAATAAGAGAAAATGACAAGTGAAAATGACAATTGCTTTGAATTCAGATCAGCTCATGAGGCATCCAGCTATCGAGTGTTTTTACCTTTCCAATTTGCTTTAAATACCAAATGCCTGTAGAATGGTTGATGTTGAGTTCTTCAGCCACGTCTCATGTAGTTGTAAGAGAATTAGCTTAGATGATTGCTCTTTCTTGGTCTTTGTCAACTTCCAGTGGCTGGCCACTATACTCTTCATCTTCAAGGCTCTTGTCTCCTCAACCTATTGAAGCACAACTGCACTGTATGTCTATTAGCAGTTCCTGGGCCAAAGGCGTTATTGATGGTGTGAGTTGTCTCCATTGCTTTAAGGGCCATTTTAAACTCAAATAAGAAAATTGATCAATTTGATTTTTGTCTAACATTATTTCCATAGTCCAAAGTAAGTATAAAATAAACAGGAAGGAATAAATCATTACCAAAAAAAATTAAGCAAATAATGCACATTAAAACAACGTATACTATAACAACATTTATTTAAGAATGTATTCTAGAATCAAGTGGCAAATTGCAACAATGAAACAAGCACAATTACTTTGGCACCAAAGTAATTTGGGGAAAGTCAAAAGTTACATGTGAATTTCCAACCACCTGGCATCCCTACTCTTACCATTATTCAGGGGCTAACTACAAACTGGGATGAGGAGTCATTCTTAATGTGAGAAAAGTTTATAGTCCTTTTCCCCTAAGAAAAAGAATGATACAAAGACATTTGCTATCACTATTTCACTTTGGGGTCATACTTGAGGACTTAAAGTGCCCAAAATGCAAGAAAAAAAAATGGTGAGATTGAATAAATTTGTCATTATTTATGATTGTGCAAGTACATAATCTAGAAAAGCCTACAAAAGGAGTGTTAGAATTAATAACTGATTTAAGCAACTTCTCTTGATGTAAGATAATTAAAAATAATGGCATCCTCAATATCATCAATATAAATTAACACAAAATCTTAAATTATATTAAAAAATAGCACAAAACACATAGTGGACTTGGTCTCTAGCTACAGTAGAGTGAAGAGACCAGCAAATTCTCTCCTCATCTTATAAGAATACATACTAAAACTAAAAAATATTTTCCAAAAAACATTCATAATTTCCCATTCCTGAGAATTGAGTTACACACTGATAAACTTATTTAAGAAAAACTATTAGTGAAAAAACAGTGGGAATCTGTAGTTTTCTTAATTGGAGCCATTCTTGTATTTCCTTCTCTTGACCTCAAATCCCTGCCCTGATAACTGGATTTGGTAAATTTACTACAATGAGGCTGGATAAGGAAACAAACCTTTATTACCAGACAGGAAGACTTGATTTGGACAGAAGAGGAACTATTTCTGCATGACTACAGTGTCAGTAAATAAAGCAAACTGTGTAATACTAAAGAACCTCTGGAAACCATAAGGGAATCCATTCCTCTAGTAGTGTGGGATTAGAATCTTGGTTGGGTCAGTGATAATTTAATCTATAAAATTAGTGGACTCTTTGAAAGTAGAGACATAGATATCTATATAACTCATTGTGCATCCCTGACTGGGAAGCTATACATATGTGCAACGCTACTCAAACTCAAACGAGGCTCAGGAGAAATTCAAGTGTGGCCCAAAGGAAAGTACCTACAGAAGAAGAGATACAATGGCTGGAACTCTCAAAACTCTCTTTAACTTATACACAGATTTATTGGCAGACATTGGAAAAGATCTGTATCTAGGAAGTGTGAACACTTCTAATGTAGTAAGAAAAAGGCATACATTATTCCTCTTAAGAAGTGTACAAAAGAATTGTGCAAGGATTCTTTACAAAAGAATAAATATGAATAGCCAATAGGCATATGAAAGACGGTCAACATCATAGATCATCAAGCAACTGTATGCCAACTAGAATTTCTAAAACTACCAAGTTTTCCAAGTATGTGGAGAAATTAAAATCCTCATGTAATGCTGATGGGAATGTGAAATATTGGGACTATCTGGGGGACTATATTGGGACTATCTTGGGGACTATATTGGGACTAAACTTTCTCATAAAATTTAAAAATATTTAATATATGACTCAACTATTTCATAATTTTATCACCCAAGAGTAATGAAATATATATGCAAAGGTTTGTTGATATAAATTTATAGCAGCTTTATTCTTAATAAGTATGCACTGTGAGCCCACTAAATAAAAGCTAAATGGGATTCTAGTACAATGTCATCATAATGGATTTATGATGCACTTAAAATAAATCCCAAGCATTCAAAGAATGCCATCAACAAACTGATGTTAGCTATACATCATACTGTATACTATTATTTTCACTGTATTCCAGGCATGATAGCCTTTTTTATTTTTCCAAATATTCTTCACATTTTCAGGTTCATGACTATATCATTGCCTGTCAATATTGTACAGTTTCTTGCCTCATCCTACCTTGCCTCCTTTTGTACAATTTCTTGCTTCACCCTACCTCAAACCTCAGCTTCCCCTTATTCTTGAGACCTGCATGTAAATGTTTGTCATTCAGTTATTCAACAATGTTTATGGGATACCTAGTATGTCTAAGTTTTGGTAGGTTCTGGAACACAACATTAACAAAGAGGTAATCTTTGCCTTTTTAGATTTTCATTCTAGTGTATTATAGAAAAAAAATGTGTTTAGATCACATTGGGGTCACCAAAACAAGGAAACAAACAAAATTCAATAAAGTAAACACATAAAAAAAAAAGAAATATACAAATAAGCACACAGTACATCAGCTATTGATATGTATTAATATTAAATTTAATTTATAAATAATCAGTTAATTCTTTATTAACATTGATAATATGAAATTTTTATTTTATATGGATGATTGGAGAAGGCAACATTGAAACAGAGATCTGAAGAACTCATGGAAACACCATGTAATGATCTTGGAAAGGTGTACTCCAGGCTGAAGAAATGACTCTCGTATGTTTCTCCTGAGTCTCCAACTGTCTCCATTGCTCCTTTAGGGGACTGGCGGAAAAGGAATCCTCAATCTTAGATACCCACTTAGCATAAGCACAGCCATTTTAATATGCTAGCCATTTAGAAGAATTGGGCCAACTCTAATCAATTGAGCCAAAGATCAAACCACAGAACAATGGTTAAAACCCCCCAATTGCAGAATATTGCAGGGGAAAGTTGTGGAGCATGGACTTTCAACCCTGGCCCCTGGCCCATGTAGAGGAGGTAGTGTCTCCCATGGCTACCTCCCTCCTACTTTCTTGCTATATGAATAAATTTAATAAACATGCCTGGAATGCCTTAAGAAACTCTCCTTTGTCTCTGGACTGACCTCTTCTTCTTTCTGCAAACTCCCACCCTCTTTCTATTCTGCACACCTAACAAGGCTTTGTTTTTGTTTGTTTGCTTTGTTGTTCTTGTGATTGTGCTTTATGGTAAGTACTTTGACTTTTTAATTATATTATGTGTACATTTTTCTTTTGTCTATAATGACTGTGAAGCTCTTATGAAAAGAATCATTTCGATTTGTTCAACATGATTTATAAAGATTAAAAATTGTGAAAGTCCATGGTAGACATTAGTTAAATATTTGCTAAATAAATGCTTCTATGTATGAATTACTACATTTTCAAACATTTTTTTCTAATACTATGCAATTTAAAAATATTTGGTTTAAATGAGAACAGATGGGGTAAATTAATGGGTTATTAATCCCTGCCATTTAACAGGACATACAAAACAAACTTAGGAGCCAATTTATGATGGGGCTAGGGAACTAAGTAGCTTGCTGTTCAATATGTCAAGTTCAAGATACCTGTGACTCATTCAGGTGACTGCTACACAAACCTTCATCAAAGCATTTTATTTGTATTACTATGTTTCTCTTAATGCACTTATGTTTCTCACTTTTCTAAGAGAATTTTTCTCTATCTTCAATGATCTCTAATCAATGAAGATGGAGAAAATAATCTCTAAACAATTCCTAATGCTATAAATTTACAAATTAATGTTCCCACTTCCAATAATGAATTACTTATAACTCATTAAATAGCATATTTCAATCCTTAAAGGCAAAATAAGTGAGGTTTCACCAAATGAGCAAATGATAAAAGATCATCATGTTGGGTTTTAGGCAGTTGTTTGCATCCTCGTTTCTTGGGGTGCTCTTGGCCGAAAAATGACCAGACCCACCAAAGCAAGGCAAGTGTGAAACAAAGTATACTGAGGAAGAGAAAGATAGGTTTACAGAGTCAGAACAAGATAGAGGTTTACAGAGCAAGATACTGTCATAGTGTTATTAAACACTAGATACTTGCCTAAACAATTAACAGAGATAATCTCATTTAAATAGTATAAGATGTGGGCCTTTCTCACATTTTGTAGTTGAAGAAACTGAAGAACAGAACGTTTAGAAAACTTGTAGGAAGTCCTCATT
>CAUYPK010089903.1:0-12448 GCA_963574355.1 Loris lydekkerianus | reverse complement strand
TCTCTGGCCAGGAGAAGGGCTCTGCGCAGAGGCAGGGAGGGCTCCAGAGGGCACGCAGCTACCAGAGTCCCTGGTCAGATGGATGAGCTAGTGTGGAGGCTGGGAGGACACAGGAGGGGGGACGCAGGGTTGCGTGTCTCCTGCAGTTCCTGGTCAGGGAATGTGGAGCCCTGGTGGGTGCGGGTCACCGGTCGGGGGTCACTGCACACCTCTTATGGAAGTCTGGGCAGTGCCAAGCCCAGGAGTTTGAGGTTGCTGTGAGCTATGATGTCAGGGCACTCTACCCAAGGCAACAGCCCAAGGCTCCAGTGTGCCAAAATTATCTCACTCTGCTCCTAAGGATTAGAGATGTGAGGCAGTTCAGTCCCCGCCTTAAATCTGCTTAGTCACTAGGTTACTTTGTCAAGCCCGTTCCTTGCTCTGGGACCCTGAGGGCGGAGCTTGCCGGAACAGTTTTTTCACACAATGGCTTTCACTGAGCCCAGCTCAGTGGCTCATTTTGGGGCCCCAGCCAATGCCCAAAGTTCTTCACACTTTTGCTCAAGCTCTCCCCGAGGCAGCTCAACTGAGCGCCAAGTCCAAGAACGCCAAAAAAGTTCACAGGTAAGGCCTTTCCAGTTTGCAGTCTCACTGCTGCTTGTACTCATGGTTGCCAGTGTGATTAGGTCGATCGAACACACATAGCCACTTGCCAGTTTTCCACTGTTTTTGTCCTTCTCCTGGGGTCCAGAAGGCCCTTGCTGGCTCCCTGTATCCTCAAAGGGATGACCATAGGCAGATCCCACCGGCCAGAGATGTCTGGAGTCTTGTCTCCCCAGACTCGCCTTGCCCAGTTGCAGGGAAGCTGTTACTCAGCCGCCATCTTTAATCCAATCTCCTATTTAAAGCTTTGATGAAATCTGCTCTTTGAAAGATTGTCAAGAGCAGAGCTAATTTAAGTTCCTTCTGATTTAGCTTTGGTTAATAAACAAATTCATTAGCCCCTGGAAGATTTTTTAAAAACACTCAAACTGTGAAGTTTCCTTTTACAACTTTGTGGACTCTGGGAGCCACTACCTAGCAAACTCCCGGTTAGGACATATTTTGTTTAATTTGTATGATTCAGATCAGTCTGAGGGCTTTGTCTTTGTGTGCACTCTTAAATGTTCCCTGGTACTTGGACGGGGCACATTTGACCTGTTGGCCAATAAGCAGATTTGGTTTTAATCAAGTTCAAGTCAGATAAAGCATTCATGTGATAGTGATCTTTCATTTAAAGGCCACATTTTGCTCCCTGAACCTTGTAAAAATCAAATACATAAATAAATGAAGAGGTTGGAGAAGTCATTGGTTTGGTTTCTTTCAACCTTCTGCTTATTGAGAGCTCATGGCCAGAGGAAGGGGAAGGGAGGATGATAAGGATTTTACTCTTGACCTAACTGAACATGCCTGCAGGTGTCTGAAACTACCTTCTGTAAAATATACTATTCCCAGGTTTCTAAGAGAACCTCAAGGAAACAATCTGGCTTAATACAAAAACATCAACATGAAGATTTGAAATCTGTTCATACCAATACAGATGTGAGTATTGTTTAGAATTTTTGCATTGCTGGGGTATTTTTAGATTTGCCATGCAAAAGATTATTTGTAAATCATTTGGTTTGCTAGTTAGTCAAAGTTATGTATGTTTTTTTGTTTTTTTTTTTTTTTTTGTGAAATGGTCTCTCTGTCACTCTGTCACTTTGCCCTAGCTCATAGTAACCTCAAACTCCTGGGCTCAAGTGCTACTCCTGAGTAGCTGGAACTACAGGACTGTGCCACCACACCCACCTAATTTTTTTTCCTATTTTTAGTAAAGATTTTGTGGGGGAGGTCTGGCTTTGGTCAGGCTAGTCTTGAACTCCTGACCTCAAGTGATCCTCCCAGCTCAACGTCTCCAAGTGCTAGGATTACAGGCATGAGCCACAATGCCTGGTGAAAATGTTGATCTGGTGTTTAGAACTTTGATCTTTTTGCGATGGGGAGTTCTAACGAGGGTGACTACACATCACAAATTATTATTACCTATAGTTGAGTTGCCATAGAGCAGTATTAATTTTCTTTCTATAAATAAATTGGAATTCATTAAAAGTTATCTTTTATATTTTAAGAAAATTATCTTTATCTTAACATCACTCTTAATCACGAGTATCTCAAGTGGGAGAGAAAGGGGGGGGGACTCTACTGCTGAGTCCTCTCCTCCTGCCCCCAGGCCTTTGCACAGACTGTCTCACCTGCTGGGAACGCCCTCTGCGCAGCTTTTCCCACAGTTGGCCCCTATTTCTCCTTAAATTCTCAGATTCCATGTCACCTCCTAAGAGAGGCCCTCCTTGACTACCCTGCCTAAAAAAGATCCTCTCTAATTCTTTATCTCAGTCTCATGTTTCCTTTGTAGCACGTGGATATTTATTTTATCAATTTTCTGCATATTGTTTAGTTTTTAGAATTTTCAACAGCTTTATTGAGATATAATTCACACACTGTATAATTTACCCACTGAAAGAATTCCATTTAATGATTTTTAGTCTATTCACACATATAGGCAACCATCATCATTTAAAAAAAAAAAAAAACAACCCTAAACTCTTCAGCCATCACCCTCCTAAACCCCTGTTTTGGTAACCCCTGTTACCTCCTCAGTGCTAAGCAACACACAGATCTACTTTCTGTAGAAAAAAGATTTCTCTATTCTAGACTTTCATAGAAATGAAACCATATAAAAGGAGGTCTTCTGTCCCTGGCTTCTTTAACTTAGCCTAATGTTTGCAGTGTTTCATCTCCTGACAAGTATCAGTACTTCATCCCTGTTTAAGGCTGAATAATATTCCCTCGTGGGGTTATGCCATATCCCTTTGTACATTCACAGGCATTTGGATTGCCTGTTGGCTGTTAGGAATAATGCTACTGTAAAAATTCATGTACTGATTTTTGTGTGGACATATGAGGACTGTCTGGGAATTATCCAGCCCATGTATATCTCTAGTTTTCACAGTATATGGCTGGATATTTTATGAATAGTTCTTGTGTGTTTTCCTTTCTCTTGATTATGTACCTAAAATTTGGATTGCCAGGTTGCTTGTATATTTTTGGAGATCTCTTCCACCAGATTAGAAACTCTGTAAGAGCAGGGGCCATACCTGACTTGTGAGTAGTGCAGCCTCACTACCCAGCATTGTGTCTCACATGACAGATGCTTAGTTAGTCCTTGGTGAATCTGTGACTCCACCAGCATGCATCATATCTGCCAGTCACCAGGCGTGGTGCTGGTTATCTATTTTTTTTTCTTTGTTGCCCTTTGTAGAGTGCCATGGTGCCACAGCTCACACCAACCTCAAATTCCTGGGCTCAAGCAATTCTCGTGCCTCAGCCTCCCAAGTAGCTGGGACTACAGGCGCCCGCCACAACACCTGGTTATATTTAGCGACAGGGTCTCGCTCTTGCTCGGGCTGGCCTTGAACTTGTGAGCTCAAACAAGCCACCTACCTCAGCCTTCCAGAGTGCTTGGATTACAGGCGTGAGCCACCGTGCCCGGCCTTGGATATCTATTTTAGATACAACTTGAAATGTCAACTGCAGGGCTGACATCCTCACACTTCCCGAGGGGAATAGCCTTGTTCAACCCCTGCCCATTTCATACCATATGACACCCCTTCCACACACAGCAAAACTTTACCTTTGAACTGTAACAGATAGAAGTTACAGGCAACAAGATTGATGAGAAGGTAGAACCAGGAAGATAAAAACAGAACCTTTCTAGGATGAAAGATGAATAAGGAGGAGCAGCTGGATAAGGTGGCAACAAGCCAAATGGAAGCTGTGTACGCTCCTTAGATTCTGAACAGCATAAAAGTTCTTTCTCTTCCTAAAGTCTATTGTTTAGCATTTCCTGGGTGTCTGTGAAGCCTTGGCCTCATCATGATCAAAATTTCTGTGTTCTTGTTCTCAGATGTATTCTTACAAACTCACTCATCTCGCAAAATCCTGCCCAATTATTGGTGGTAACTTTAGTTGAGACTGTTTCTTCTAGCCAGCAAAGGTGATTTTCAAACTTTCATTGTGAACCACATTTTACAAAAGATGAGACTAGACCTCAAGGTCATGTTGTAGTAAGTGAAGGTGTTGGAATTCAGATCTAAACTTATCCAATTCCAAGGCCCGAGCTTTTTACCTGATGTCATACATTCAGATGTTTCACCTTAGTTGTGATAGCAATATGCTTTCGACAGCTAAGTGAACCAGCTTGGAACTAAGTGTGTCAATGGATTTCTTCACTAAAATTTAAAAATGCCCTCATATGTATACATAGCTAACTCCTGATTTTCCATTATTGACAGTAATTAAGAACCAGTTATATGAAAATGTGTTCGTTGCATACATTTGGCTTCATTACCCCCATCAATTCATCACTTTGAAATTAAAATCAAATGAGACAAAACTGTCAGTGACTTGCAAATTAAAAATTCTTGGCAACATAGATTAATTATTGTTTTTGGTATTTCTCTCCCTTTTACTAATTTTCTCCTTGTTTTCATTTTTTTCTGAGTTCTTATTAAAGGGAGAAGCTTTGATAAAGGATATTGTTAGTAGAGGAAAGGAAGCTTGGCAACTTCCTTGAACTTATGTGCATTGAAGAGGAAGGAGTTCATAGGAATGCCTCGGGGAGCACGGTGCGTGGGCCCCAAGAGTACCATACTACAGAGTTTTTCAACAACAGTTTTTTTATGTGTAGGCGATCTCCAGGCACCTCAAGGATAGAAATCAAATTTTTCAAAGGAATATGCACCCACAAATTTTACACACATACACACATATTGTATACATACCACCCAAATTACTTTATAGAAATGCCATCAGTTTTTCTCTGGACCAAAAATAGCAAACTGATGCCCTGCAGTTTTATTTTTGAATTATTTTGCTAACCTTTAAAACTGGTACAATCTCTATGGAAAGTTGTATGGAGATATTGCAAAGAACTAAAAATAGACCTACCATTTGATCCAGCAATCTCACAATTGGGTATTTACCCAAAGGAAAAAAAAAGTTATTTTGTCAAAAAGACACATGCTTTTAAATGTGTATTGCGTCACAATTCATGATCACAAAGATTTGGAATCAACCCAAGTGCCCATCAATACCTGAATGGATTAATAAAATGTGGTATATGTATACCATGGAGTATTACTCAGCCATTAAAAAATTGTGTCATGATAACTCACTGTAACCTCAAACTCTTGGGCTCAAGTGATCCTCCTGGCTCAGCCTCCTCAACAGCTGAACTACAGGCATGTACTACTATGCCCAGCTAATTTTTATTTTTATCTTTTGTAGAGATGGGGTCTAACCATGTTGTCAAAGCTGGTCTCAAACTCATGAGCTCAAGTGATCCTCCTGCGTAGGCCTCCCAAAATGTTAGGATTACAGGCATCATTTATCTTTTTTTTTTTTTTTTTTTTTTTGAGACAGAACCTCAAGGTGTCGCCCTAGGTAGAGTGATGTGACATCACAGCTCACAGCAACCTCCAACTACTGTGTTCAAGCAATTCTCCTGCCTCTGCCTCCCAAGTAGCTGGGACTACAGTTGCCCGCCACAACACCTGGCTATTTTTTGGTTGCAGCTGTCATTGTTGTTTAGTGGGCCCGGGCCAGATTTGAACCCGCCAGCTCAGGTGTATGTGGCTGGTGCCTTAGCCACTTGAGCCACAGGTGCTGAGCCTGCATCATTTATCTTTAAGTTCATTTATAGATTTAATGCAATTCCAATTGAAATTTTCACAGAGTTTTGGTAGATACAGACAAACTGATTCCAAAATTTATATTGAAAGACGAGGAACAAGTAGAGGCAAAAAAATTTCGAATAGAAGAAAAACTAGAGGAATCACACTTTCTGGTTAATAGAAAGCAATGTGTTATTGGCAGAGGGACAGGCATATGTTAATAGATAATGAACAGAAGAGAGTATCTGGAAGTAGACCTAAATAAATGTGGCCTATTTGACAATGGTGCTAAAGTAATTCATGGGAAAAAGTATATATTTTTCCAACATAGTGGAAGAGTTGATATAGTTAAGCCGATTGAAATTGTGCAAAATGTTCGAACAGACACTTTACCATTAGGAGATGTAAATTAATACCGTGATAAGATATTACTACATAACAATTAGAACTGTTAAAATAGAAATTAATTCTAATGCTAAGTGCTGATGAGGCTTCCTGTCATCTAGAGCTATTGGGAATGAAAAATGAGACAGAAGGCCACTCTGGAAAACAGTTTGTCAATTGCTAATAAAGTTAAACACACACTTACTGTAAGACACTATAACCCTATTCCTGTGTCTATACCCTAGAGCAGTGATTTTCAACTGGTATTCCGTGAAAGGATCCTAGGTGTGCCTTGAAAATGCTTAAAGATCATTAATTGAATTATTTTTGAAAGAAATTCAAAGCACATGAAGTATATTCTTTTTTTATAATCTATTTTTGGTCAATATCATTTAAGGGTGCCAAGGAAGTTTAACTATGGGTTCAAGTGTGTCACGAGATAAAAAAGGTTGAAAAACACTGCCATAGAGAATTAAAACCTTTCACACACATTTATAGCAGGTCTGTTTGTAAATAGCTTCCAAAGTGGACACAACCTGCAGTCCTTCACAGGTGAATGAAGCAAGCTATGACGTAGGTACAATGGGATGCTATTCAGCAATAGAACAGGACCAGTGACACACACCACACTTGGATGAATCAAGGGATTTTGCTGAGTGAAAGGAACCTGACTCACAACACCACATACTGTACGATTCAACTTATCTTTGCTCAAAAACACAAAATTATAGACATGAAAAGAGAACAGTGGTTGCCAAGGGGGAGGGGTGGGGGACACCCTGCATGAGGGTGACGGAAATGTTCCGCATCTTGAGTGTGGTGCTCGTTACATGAATCTGCACCTATGTCAAAATTCATAAAACAGAACACAGGACAAAGCCAACTTTGCTGTAGGTTAACTGAAAAAATTAAAATACATTTCTAAAGCTTCCCTCTGAACACTAATGTGCTGTGACGGTTGTGTACCACTTCTCTGGAGCAACAAGCAGGGATGGACGTCTTTCACAACTCTCCTCCAAAAAGTGAGAGCTTATTCCCGAGAATCACAGTAAATTTGGAGGAACCTGCAGCAGGGGACAGGCAGCCATTTCGAAGCAAGAGCAGAAAATCATCTGAAAGTTTGCCAGGCTGCCAAGTCAAACAGAAAACATAAATATTTGTATGGCTTTGTAACAAAAGAGCAATATAGGTTTTGGCAGAAAGACATTTTAATGGCACTTGTAGCTTTTAAATAACTGAGGCTTGCTCCTATTACGGGGAAATTGCATGCAGATGTAGTGTATGTCAGGGACATGGTGCTGTCCCGGGAGAGAACATTGAAGATAAAACTCAGAGTGGCGTGAAGGACAACCCGTGTATTTGTGCGGTTGTGGCAGAGCCCAGTCCCCTCTTGGCACTGGATCTTCAGCAGGTTATGTGCACTGCTCAGAAGAGTCATTTAAATCCTTTGTAGTTGTGAGTTCATGACTATTTTTATTTTCTGCTGCACAGATAGTATCTTAAGGCTTTTAGTTTGGGAATGGGGCGTTTTGGGACCAAAAACAGAAACCCTGAGCTATTTGGAATGGGAAGAGTGGTGGGGATTGAGGGAGACTGGGGTTTCTAGCACTGCCTCACTCTCACCCATCAGTGGCAAAGTCTCAAGTCTTTGATGTTTCCAAAAGGGAGAGATTTAACCCCAACTTTTCCTTTCCATAGGATTGAATGAAAAGCTTGCACGTTTATAGCTATGGTGTAAGGAAGCGGGGGTCAAGCATGGGTCTCAGGGTGCAAATAACAAGACCAGTTTTAGATCTTAAAGGAAGGCAATGGAAGGGTGAGGACTGATTCAGAATGAATGGGAAAGCTGGTCTCCAAAATAGTAGGAACCTGGCTGGTAGGAATTACAGATGAACAGTTTCTTTAGAGTATTGCCTTCCCGATCAAGGAAGAAATTTCTTACATTTCCCAATTTTCACTTCACTCAGATTCAGCACCGTCTCAGTCTAGGCTGAGTCATGCGCTCCCTCTCTGGCTAGGGAGGAGGGGACTGCCTTGAGTTACAGGCAGTGAGGAAGTCAGAAGTGCGACCAGAGAAAACCAGAGGTCTCTGTCCTTAGGCAGGTGTTGGGTATCAGAAAGGTGGAAACAAAAATTTTCCAAATCGCCATGATGGATTACTCTACATTTTAAACTAAGCAGCCCTAGAGGATGTAAGGATAGATGTGGGTGGGGTGCAGGAAGGGCTAAGGAGGCTGGTGGTGTGGGAAGAACAATAGTGTAGAAACTAGACCCAGGCACCAACTGCACAGGGCTCTGCTACCAGCTGGCACCAATACCCCAGGGCAAGTCGGCTACTCTACCTGAAGCTTCATTTTCCTCTCCTAAACATTGAAAAGGTTGCACTAGCTATTTCCTTTTGCTGTAAATCTTAAGAAACATATACTTTGGGGCTAGAGGGCCATGAGTGAATTGCTTAGCTAACTCTAGGACTTTATTAAATTCAACAGGATTTTTCTTTCAGTGCTTAAAGCAGCAGTTCTCAAATGTTAAGAGTGCCTAAGAATCTCTTGGGGATTAGATAGGTAGAGCTCTTGTAAAATGCAAATTCCAGGGCCCCATCCTCAGAGATTCTGGTCCAGTCATTGTGAGTGGAACCCAATAATCTGCATTTCAAACAAGATCACTGGGTAATTTTAATGCAGGTGACCAAAGCTAAAGACCTCCACACCCCCTGTTTAGTTTCTGATCCCTGGAAGAGAACCCCTTCAGTTAGAGCTGCAGGCTCTTAAAAATGTTTGAAATTGAACAACTGGACACACTCTTTAAATGTGATTGCACATTTAAATACAATGTAGACTAGACTCTGTAGATAGTGTAGGATGCTTGGAATGGGGGACACTGTGGGCGCCAGGGGAACCCATTGTCTGTGCATTGGGACACAACAACCTAGGGTTTCACATTCTCTCCTCTCTCTAATTAAATGTAGCCAGTCAATAAAGCTGAAGGATAGAGAGCCCCACCATGAGGACCGTGAGAGCCTTCCTTATCCTTCAAATTGTATGAGGGTCTCAAATACAGTCTTTTCAGGTGTGAAGACATGTGTTGGGCTGGGAAGTGTCTGACTTGGTAAATTTCTGCTTTTAAGAAGTTTTACTTCCAGGCCAAACCTCTGCAGTAAACACATCTCCTTTTGGGAGTTACATTGAAGAAAGTGTTGCGCCTTGGTTTCTTGGTTTCTTGAGCGATGTTATTTGTACTGTACCATCTCTCTGAGGATTTGCAAGTGTTTTTTTTTTTTTTTTTTAAAGTATTCGGTTTCACATCAAGGTGCTTCTTGCAAACATGTAGTTTGAAATAGTGAAGGAATATGTTTTATGTACATGAAATGCTTGATTTTCTTTTCCCTCTGTCTACTACCTTGTATGATGTACCTTTGAAATGTAGAGTGACCGCCAAGTGCTCCTTAGCTTTTTCAGGCAGGATAGAAGCATTTGGTCATTTGGCCTTGCGTGTACTCCAAATAAATTCAGAGTCTTGACTAAAATGAAAGTAAATTTGAGCAAGGGTGAGAATAGTTTAAAGAATGACAAAACTTATACTGGGTTACATCCTAAGAAGCACATTTGCATATTAAATAAAATAATAAATAGTAATTAAAAAATAGTTCTAGGAGGCCATTACCATAGTGTTTAAAATAACTGTGGATATCGTGTGACTTAACAATGCACAAAGCGCTTTCCTGTTGTTCTCATATGATAAACCCTCTTCTCTTTGATGGTTCCAATCTTAGAATAGAGCCTGGATGAGAAATCTTGGTTTAGAACCTCTAGCAATCTAGCCAAGGCCCTTCACAGATACAAACTCTCTGTCGTTGTCCTCTGTCTTATTTCTATGTTCTGTTTAACATGAAATTGTCCTTTCTTTCCAGATACGTAATTGGTTGTATATGTGCCCTGGTGTGTGTGAGATTAATGGGGAAACAAAGCCTCAGGTGGCGGCAAATTTATGAGAGATAAAGTCTACAGGTTTTTATTCTTGCTTTTTTACATTCTCTAATATGGAGGGGTGGGGAGTTCTGCATATTCTTTGGCTTCATAAAATGTTGATATTTGAGAGAAGAACAAAAGTGTTTATTCTTCAGAGTTAAAAAAAAAAAAACAAAACCCTCAACTCAGCAGGTCTGCATTCTGTTCCACTTGGTCTTGTAAGTCATTTGCCAGCAAGATGAGCTTTATAACTACTCTCTGGCGACGCATACCCCCATCTCCTGATCGACATTCCTCTACTCTTTTGCTTCATAAATTAGAAGGGAGGATGCCATTGTAATACTTGACCATATAAGGGGGCAGAGAGGCCCTGCGTGATTTGGTTCTGCCCTCCTGTCAGGACTGTATACACACTGGAGGCCTTTTAAGGGAAGGTGGTGCGTGCAGGGAAAACATCCCAAGGCAGTCCATCCATTTTCTCTGCTACTGCGGAGTCTGTGCCTGCAAGCTCTGGACGACTCTGAAGCATAAATCATAGGGAGTTGCTGGTGCCAAGCTCACGGGGGGAAAACCTCAGAGGACAGCGTTCACTGCTGAACACAGTCCGCATTTCAGTTTTCACTGAAAGCCCTCTCACCACTTGGGATTCTGCCTTTATTTTATTTTATTTTATTTATTTTGAGACAGAGTCTCACTATGTCACCCTCTGTAGAGTACTGTAATGTCACAGCTCATAGCAACCTCAAATTCTTGGATTTAAGGGATTCTCTTGCCTCAATCTCCCAAGTAGCTGGGACTACAGGCGCCTGCCACAACAACCCAGCTATTTTTTTGTTGGAGTTGTCATCGTTGTTTAGCTGGCCTGGTCTGGGTTCGAACCTGCCAGCCTGGGTGTATTGTGGCCAGCGCCCTATCCACTGAGCTAGGGCACCACCAACGGCTTCTGATTTTTAGTGAAAACTTTACAACTTGCATATCCTGACCTTGCCTTGGACACTCCCCACCCCCCTTAAGGTTTCTGATTATCTTGTCTGCACTGGAGCATTTGTTTCTGTACAATGTGGGATCAAGTTTGAAGAGAGCTGACTTTGAAGCACAGAGCTTTTTCTTATTAGCTTTGAGGCCCTGGATAAGCATATAACCTCTGTGAGGCTCAGTATCCCAAGTAAAAATGTTAGTGTTTAGCATCGTACTTGACCCATAATAAATGCTTAGTAAACATTACCTGTATTATGATTACTGTCACTGCCAGGAGAAGAGTATAGTTTTTGACTTTGCAGCAAGTATTTCCTACAGCCCCACTGCTTCAATCCAACACAGTTTTTTTACAAATTTTTCTTATAGGCAAAACACATCCAGAAATGTCTCTAGAGGCCCTGAAGAATGTCTTGGCATGATTCAGTGCACAGAAAGTGGGTTCTGGGACCGGGCAGGACAGAGCCTGAGTCCCCCACCTGCCTCTTACATGGCATTAAGTAGACTCTTTAATTTCTTGGTACCTCGGTTTTTTAGTTTGTGGTCTGGTGATGATGGTTGTTTAAATCAAGGCCTTTTGGTTGCTAGGGGCAGAGAATTTTAGTTAGAAGAAGGACAGAGAAAGGGTTCATTATAAACCTGTAGACATTTTGCTGAAATAAACTGTGGCTTATTTCATAAAATAGGAAAGAAGGATGGGGAGGCCCTGCAGGGGAGGAGGCGCTTCCATGTGTAGGCAGATAATCTTCTCCAGTCACTTCTAATCTGAGACTCTCTTTCTTCTTTGAAATTTACTTTCTTTAGCTGTATTCCCAGTAAGCCAAGGTTCTGCAGGACAGGCTGAAATGACAGAAACGTGACAGTGCGTGTTCTTCCAGTGCCTGCCCCTCTGTTCTGGGATGCCGCACCTCAGGCACCCAGGTAGCCGAATCACCCAGGCCGAGGGCCTGTCTAGGAGACACTGGGGGCAGGCTGCGTGTGGCTCCCTTGAGACCCCTACACCTTCCTGCAGAAGCCTGTTCCCACCCTGAAGCTCCCACCCAGTACCCAAGGGCCCTGTGCTAAGTTCACGGACAAACCTTCGCTGGTCAGGACATCTCATTTCTTCTCAGTTCAAGGGTTCTCAAATTCTTTTTCTGTTTGCAGATACAGCCTAAGTCCACCAAAAGCACCTCTCAAGACCTGCAGAGATTCTCAAGGCTGGTGTGGCTTTGTATTTTATTTTATTTTATTTTATTTTATCTTTTATTAAATCATAGCTGTGTACATTAATGTGATCATGGGGCACCATACACTGGTTTTATAGACTGTTTGACACATTTTCATCATACTGGTTAACATAGCCTTCCTGGCATTTTCTTAGTTATTGTGTTAAGACATTTATATTCT
>CAUYPK010089902.1:0-12306 GCA_963574355.1 Loris lydekkerianus | reverse complement strand
AACATTTCCACTTCATTCAGGCTAAGTCTTGGTAGGTGGCGTGCTTCCAGGTATTGGTCGATTTCTTTCAGATTTTCATATTTGTGAGAGTAGAGTTTCTTGTAGTATTCGTTAAGGATTTTTTGAATTTCTGAGGGGTCTGTTGTTATTTCATCATTACCCTTTCTGATTGATGAAATTAGAGACTTTACTCTTACTATTTATAATACTTTAATTAGTATTTCTTAATACTTCTAAGCTCATAGACAGTCAGCAATGTGCCAGAATGCTAAGGCTACAGAGAGGACATTTAGAGCTCAAGTAATTCATATTCAGGTGTGTGGAATGAACAAGTAAAAAAGGACAGTTACAATGCAGTGTGATAAGAACTATAATAGATTGGCTAAGCACCTGTGCCTCAAGCGGCTAACATATTCCAGAGCTGGCAGGTTCGAATCCAGCCCGGGCCTGTCAAACCATGAAACTGCAGCCAAAAAATAGCCAGACATTGTGGCAGGCGTCTGTGGTCCCAGCTACTTGGGAGGCTGAGGCAAGAAAATTGCTTAAGCTCAGGTGTTTGAGGTTACTGTGAGTTATGATGCCATGGCACTCTACCCAGGGCAGCAGCTTGAGGCTCTGTCTCAAAAAAAAAAGAACTGTAATACATTTATTTATCCAGAGTGTGCTACAGAAGTACAGAAAAGATGCAGTTATTCCTGGCAAGAAGATCAGAGATTTCTTGCAGAGGAAGTACATAGAAGCTAAGTCTCAAAGAATTTCTAAGTCTTGTTAGCCAGCTAAAAAAATGGGAGCATTGCAGAAGGAGAAAAAAATGATGCATAGACACAGCAGCAGAGCAAAGCATGATGGTTTCCGAGAAATATAAGTTAATCTGACTGGAGTGTAAAGTACAGGTGGGGAATGGCAGAGAGATAAAACTGGAGTGACAGCCGGGAGCCGGATCATAAGAAGGAAAATTTATGTCTAGTAGTCTCTGTTTATCATGATAAAAACATCTGATGCATTTTATATAATATCCCAACCTAAATGATTGAAAATATTTCACCAATTAATGATCCAAGTGTTAGTACTTACTCAGAATGCTTCATAATAATGTGATTATAGAAAACTAAAGCATTAATGTTCACATATATACATTCACGTAATTGTTGCATACATTTAAATCAAAATTAACTATTTTGATTGGTTTGCTTTAATTTCCAGAGATTGCTTTGCATAAATCCACCCCTGTTTGAAATCTATCAAGTCTTATTAAGTCCAACACAACATCATGTAGCACTTATAGGAATAAAAGGACTTATGGTATTAGAATTACCTAAAAGATGGGGGAAAAATTCTGAATTTGAAGGTGGAAAATCAACAGTGAATTGTAGGTAAGTTCTGTTTCCATTTGTGTATATGTATGTAATTTGTAATACATACAGAAAATTGTTCAAGATCAGTGGGGGGTTTTGTGTGTGTGTGTGTGTGTTTGTTTTTTTTTTTTTTTTTTGAGACAGAGTCTCGCTTGGTAGAGTGCTGTGGTATCATAGCTCACAGAAACCTCAAACTCTTGGGCTCAAGCGATTCTCTTGCGTCAGCCTCCCAAGTAGCTGGGACTACAGACGCATGCCACAACACCCAGCTATTTCTTTTCTTTTTTTTAGAGACAGGGTCTCACTCTGACTTAGGCTGGTCTCAAACCCGTGAGCTCAGGCAGTCCCCCTGCCTCAGCCTTGCAATTGCTGGGATTACAGGTGTGAGCCATTGCTCCCGGCCCTAAGATCAGTGGTTCTTAAAGTGTGTTTATTATACTACTGTTGAAACATTAGAGCACTCCATGTGGTCTGCATACTAGTATCTTGTGATATTAGTGTTTATGGGGTTGTACTTTTATTCTGCCTGAATTATCACATTGCTGTCTCACTGGAAGTTAGGCCATTTTTTCAATTAAGCAGAAATAAGATTTTCTTGTCTGTAAGCCACATATTTGGTCAGAAGTTTATCTAGGTCTTATTTTTATATAATTTCTTTTTCAATAAATCCAGAAAACTGGTTCTGAATGATCTATGAAAAAGAATATAGTCAAGATTGGGCATGTTCAGGGTGCTATGGCCATAGTGAAAAGAATACAAATGCTTCTTGACTTATGATGGGGTTATGTTCTGATAAAATGAATGTAAGTCAAAATTTTTTTAAGTTGGAATGCATTTAATGCTGGCAGCACAGCAGATGGTCTCTGGCTTATGATGGTTTAACTTAGGATTTTTTGATGGCTAACACTGCTGTAAGTCGTAAGGAGCTCCTTGACTTAAGATGGATAAGCCCGTCATAAAGTTGAAAAAGCCTAAGTCAATCCATAGTAAGTTGGAGACCATGCGTACAAGGTAGAGACCCACCTTTAGTTCTACAACTTATAAATTGAACCCCTAAACTCTCTCCTCATCTCCCCTTACCTCCTCTTCTCTTTTCTTTCTCCCCTCCCTTTCCCCTCTTTCCTTTTCTCCTTTTCTCTTTCTTTTTTTCCCCTTTCTCCTTTCCTTTTCTCTCTGTTGCCTGGGCTAGAGAGCAATGGTGTTATCACAGCTCAGCAATCCTTCTCCTACCTCAGCTTCCCAACTAGTTGAGACTACATGGCTTGCACCACCATGCCCAACTAATTTTTCTATTTTTTTGTAGAGGCTGGTCTCGAAATCCTGGGCTTAAGGAATCCTCCCAACTGCTAGGATTATAGGCATGAGCCCCTGCAGCTAACCATACTGTTTATTTTCTAAACCTGTTTCTTCATTTTCAAAACAGGAATGATAGTATCTACCCTTGTATTTTCCTCAGAAGGTTAGTAAAAGGATCAAATAAGATACTATATATGAAAACACTTGTAAAGTATTTTATAAAATATGCTACAGTTTCAAAAATATTTTTATTTTGATTCTTCAATACTGATTTAATAGGTGCTTTTTTGAATGCTTTTCCAGCAAGATTTAAGGGAAGGAAATTTGAAGAAAAGAAAAGGATATTACAATAGATTTTTCTTCCAAAGGTTTTTCATCCAAGTTCTACAAAATGTTTTAGAAAATTTTTATCTTTATTTTAGTACCACTCCAATTGCTGAGAGATTTTTCACCAGTTCTACCTCTCTGACTCTAAAGCATGCTGCCTGGTATCCGAGTGAAGTGCTAGATCCCCACATAGTGCTGTTAACATCAGACAATGTAATAAGGTAAATTTTATTTTAATCTCTCTTATAATTTTGTGAGTGAGAAGTATGTTTTCCTTCCCAAGATAGCACCAAATGTGAGATGAATATTAGAATGTTTTTATCTAATGGCTATTGTGACCCCTTCTCAACATAACAACACTTAACTGCCTTAATTACTCCTATCTACCAGTCATCCTGCTTCCATGACTTATAAATACTGTTCAAATAATTTCCCCCCAAACTCTTCATCATAACAGGGTCATTATGAAAGTTTTAGGAAAAACCAAGAAACATGAAATCACAGAGACAGACACAAATGAAACCCTTGCAGCCACACTTTAAGCCCAGCATTAAGTGAATCAGAAAGCCATGTTGAAGAGAAATAATGGGCCATAACACAGTCTGTCTCAGACTTTCATAGTGACCTACATATGTCATTCTTTTGGTGAGACAAAGGAAAGAGAATATAACTAGAAATTGAAAGATTAGAATTCTTTTTTTTTTTTTTCTTTGCAGGTTTTTTGTCTTGGCCAGGGCTGGGTTTGAACCCACCACCTCTGGTATATGCAACCGGGGCCCTAGTCCTTTGAGCCACAGGCGCCACCCGAAAGATTAGAATTCTTGTCCTAATGCCACTTCTGTTATCTTTAAGATCTTGAACTTCTTTTTGGGGGAGTGAGGTGGTCAACTTCCAATCTTCAAATTGAGCAGGGTTGTTTTGATAATCTCTAAAGCCCCTTTGAAGGTTTGTAGTATATGATTAAATGCCCTGATCTTACTTAGATATCTGCTATATTATCAGTGAACTTTCTGGATCTACCTTATATAAAAAAGTTTATTGGAAGAGATGGTGGGGAGATAGTATAGGCACAATTCTTTCTCAAATAAAGCCCTGAAGGAAGTATCTGGCCTCAAATATTGAAGGGTTTTTTAAAAGATTTATTTATTTATTTATTTTAAATATGGTATACTTTAATACTTCTCTTCTCCTAAGCTTTGGGCTCTGCTGACAGTTGCAAGGCAAAAGGAGATTTTGACCAAATGCCCTGTTGCTCTTAAAGATTTTCTCCCCACTGTTCCTCAACATAATATTATTGTCTTGTTATTTGTGTATATTTTGGAGTCAGTAGTGCTTGTAGGCAGCTAGGAAGACCATGATGAATATGTATTCTAATGAGTCAAATTGTCATTAAAAACATTTAGTAAATACATATGTGGTATTTTATTGATAATGGAACAAACCAGGTTCAAAAATTTTAATTTGGTAAAGACTTTATAAGGAATATTTTAACCCATGTTTTCTTAAACAGTCTGACTCTTACCCCAGGCTAGAGTGCTGTGGCATCATAGCTCACAGCAACCTCAAACTCTTGAGCTAAAGTGACATAGCCTCCCAAGTAGCGAGGACTACAGAAGCCTACCACAACACCTGGCTATTTTTTCTATTTTTAACAGAAATGGGGTCTCACTCTTGCTCAGGCTGGTATCAAACTTCTGAGCTCAAGGGATCCTCCTGCCTCAGCCTCTCAGAGTACTAGAATTAAAGGCACGAGCCACTGCAACTGACCATTTTAACTCTGTCATTAACTTAATGACAGCCTTTTGAAAATTCTTTATCTCTTTAATAGTAACCATATATGAGGACTACCTGGAAAGTAGCCATGTAATATGGAAAATAGAGATATACATGGCTGAATGTTTTCTGGGAAGCCCTCGTATGCTATGAAATATAAGTTGCTTAAAATTAAAATGATTTGGTTTAGAAAAAAATCTGTTTTATACTTTGCCTTGAAAAAAGAGGGATGACATAATGTTGGGTCTTTTTTTTTTTTAAGGAATTGATGTTTTGCTATGTTGCCCAGACTGGATCTGAATATCTGAATCCCTGGGCATAAAGCATCCTTCTGCCTTCTGAATAGCTGGGACTATGGGTATATACCACCATGCTGGCATTTTGAGTCTTTATATAACAAAAACTTAAATACATTGCAGGCTAAATGTCATTTGGTATATAAAGAAGAGTAAGAGCTACTCAGGAGGCAGAGGTGGAAGAATTGCTTGAGCCAGGAGTTTGAGACCAGCCTGGGCAATATAGCAAGACCCCCATCTCTAAAAAAAATTTAAATATTAGCCAGGCATGGAGGTGTGCCCCTGTAGTCCCAGCTACTTGGTAGGCTAAGAGGGGAAAATCACTTGAGCACAGGAATTTGAGGCTGCATTGAGCTATAATTGTGCCACTGCACTCCAGCTTGGGCAACAGAGGGGGATTCCCATCTCTAACAGTAAATAATAAATAAGATATTGTCCATGAAACTCAACACAAAATAATAACTCCTACTCAGTCTATTTGCATTGAACTGAGGGACCCAGAGAAGCCAATACCAGCAAGTGTTCTGCACAGAGAGACAAAGGTGTGGTGCCCTCAAACATTCCTCACTGGCTTATAGCAAAATCTCAGGCATGAAAAAATACAGGATAGCAGAAAGCTTCAAAGAGAGAATAAAGGTTAAAAAACAAGGAGTTTATCTTTAAGTGGATGATTGAACTCTTAACACATTCTGTTTACTTCACTTCTGTTTTGGCTTAGGGCTGAGATAATGTTCTGTGTCTAAAGAGTGGTGTTTTTAGTACTCAGGCCAGCAATGATGCTTGGCTTTTTCCTAGATTACTCTGTTCTTAGTGCCTAGCACTTTTAACCCTGTGCTCTATTCTACAAGTTTCCTTCTCTGGTGGGATTTGGTGTTTAATAGGCAGAGACCATGAAAGGAAAACCGGCAAGCTTAGGGTTAGAGTAGTGAGATGACTAGACAAGTTGAGTATGCATAAAGGCTCAGGACAGAAAAGACAGAATTGTAATGGTATGAATTGGCTGTTAAAGAATTTTGATAAGGACAGAGAATATTTCAGGTTCTAAAGAAACCTCCCTCTTGTATAGTTAATGAACAAATGAAATATGGTACTTTGTCAGTAACAGCAAGATTTTTGGCAAAGAAATGATTGTGGTAACTGGTAGAAAAATTCTCAAGAACTAACTAGATGAAGAAGGAAGTGCAATTTTGGGAAATAAAAGAGAATTTTAAGTGCTGATTTATTCTCTTTTGCTTGCTAGAATTTACTCTCTTCGCGAGCCCCAGATACCCACTAAGGTGATTGTACTTTCAGAAACAGAAGAGGAAAATCTAATACTCAACAAAGGGTAAGTTTTTCTTTTTCCTTTTTTTTTTTTTTTTTTTTCTTTTTCTTTTTCTTAAAGGGTAAGTTTTTATTTGTGTCATGAAATGTTTTTTAAAATTAGTTTCATAGTATTATAAATGCAATTTTAACAGAGTTTGCAAGGTTTTCTAGAGGTGACTTTAGTGTGTTTTTGGTAATATGAAAAGTAAGAAAAAATAGACAATATGAGTAAATAACAAGAAAGTAAAGGCTCAGCACCTGTAACTCAAGCAGCTAAGGCGCCAGCCACATACACCAGAGCTAGCAGGTTTGAATCCAGCCCAGGCCTGCCAAACAGCAATGACAACTACAACCAAACGATAGCCAGGCGTTGTGGTGGATGCCTGTAGTCCCAGCTACTTGAGAGGCTGAGGCAAAGTTGGAAGTTGCTGTGAGCTGTGATGCCATGGCACTCTACCCAGGGTGACAGCTTGAGACTCTGTCTCCAAAAAAAAAAAAAAAAAGTACAAGTCTGAATGGTACTATCTGCTAACTTGATCTTTTTTTAAATAAGGTTCTGAAATGTGAGTGGCAGAAATTGATTCCTTTTTGTAACCTGGATAAGAGAATACATTATAAAATTACAAAATTATAGAAAAGGTAAAAGGCAAGACTATTGAGCTGGATGCCTACCAGCTGTTCATTCAGTGTAGATTAGGCAGATTGCTGAATTCCCAGACCAGCATCTGGTATCCCAGAACTTACAGTGGAATATATTAGGTCATTACATTTGAAATGCCCAATTTTCAATCAAAGTTTACTTTATTATATCTCAAACTGGAAGCAGTACAATTAGTCAAGGTATGCACCTGAACAGTTTTGCAATCTGCCATCAGTGAAAAAGCATAGAGAGCAACTGGGCAATGAAATCACGAAAGGCATTTTCCATAGCTTGTTGAGAATTGAATATTTTACCTTGCAATGAGTAGTCCAAAGCTTGGAAGATGTTATAGTCAGTTGGTGCAATGTCTAGATGAATAGGTAGATGTCAGAGTTTCCAAGTCCAGCTTCTCTGCAGTTTGAACAGTATTGTTTGTGCATCAGTATTCTCTTGCAAGAGATTGGCCTGTCACTACTGACCTTTTTTTTTTTTTTTTTGAGACAGAATCTCACTATGTTGGCTTCTTTCCTTCGGTAGAGTGCTGTGGCATCATAGCTCACAGCAACCTCAAACTCTTGGTCTTCAGTAATCCTCTTGCCTCAGCCTCCCAAGCAGCTATAATGCCCAGCTATTTTTTTGTTGCAGTTGTCATTGTTGATTTTAGCTGGCCCAGGCTGGATTTGAACCCACCAGCTTTGGTGTATGTGGCAGGCTTTCTATTCACTGAGCTACAGGTACCGCCCCAGTCACTGCTTCTTAATCACAAGTATCCTCATCATGTTGTCTACTTGGTTGCAGCAAACATCCACTATAATTGATTGATCGGGCTTCATGAAGCTATAGTTGATAATGCCACCAAACAGGCACAATAGCTTTTTTTGATAAATATTCACTTTTGGACTGTTTTTAGGAGTGTCATCTTTTTTTTTTTTTTTTTTTTGTGAGACAAAGAGTTTCACTATATTGCCTTCAGTAGAGTGCTGTGGCCCACCTCAAACTCATGGGCTTAAGCGATTCTCTTGCCTCAGCCTCGCAAGTAGCTGAGACTACAGGTGCCTGCCACAACACCTAACTATTTTTAGAGATGAGATCTCGCTCTGGCTCAAGCTGGTCTCAAACTCATGAGCTCAGCTAATCCACCCATCTCAGCCTCCCAGAGTGCTAGGATTATAGGCATGAGCCACTGTGCCCAGTGGGAGCTTCATTTTTATCCAACCATTGTGTTGATCACTTGCAATTATCAAAAAGAATTCATTTTTCACCACATGTAACAATAAAGTATAGAAATGTCTGCCTTTATATCATGACTGCAAAGAAAGGCAAACTTGAAGACGATTTCTCTTCTGATGCTCTTTTAATTAGTGTGGAACTCATCTCTATAGTTTCTTTACCTTGCTGATTTGTTTCAAGTGGTCCAATATTGTTGGAATAGTAATATCAAACTTAGGTACTAATTTATGTGTGGGTTGAGATGGAGTCACTTCCACTACAGCTTTCCAGCTCATCCTTATCCACCCATGGTCTGAGGTTGCCCACATGGCTCATTTTCAAGATTAAAATCACCAGACTGGAAATTGTTAAACCATTGACGTACTAGGTATTCTTTCTTATTTATTTATTTATTTATTTATTTATTTATTTTTAAGGAATTTTATTTTACTTTATGGCCAGGGCTGGGTTTGAACCCACCACCTCTGGCATATGGGGCCAGTGCCCTACCCCTTTGAGCCACAGGCACCGCCCTGTTTATTTATTTATTTTTTTATTTTTTGAGACAGAGTCTCACTATGTCGCCCTCAGTAGAGTGCCATGGCGTCTTAGCTCACAACAACCTCAAACCCTTGGGCTTAAGCGATTCTTTTGCCTCAGCATCCCAAGTAGCTCCCAGGTGCCTGTCACGAAGCCCAGCTATTTTTGTTGTTGTTGTTGTTGTTGTCATTGTTGTTTAGAAGGCCTGGGCTGGGTTTGAACCCACCAGCCCCGGTTTATGTGTCTGGCACCCTAACCACTGAGCTATAGGCACCAAGCCATATACTATGTATTCTTTAACCACATCTTTCCCAAACACTTCATTGATATTTTGATGTGGCTTTGCTGCATTGGTTCCACAACAGAACTCATTTCACAACAGCATGAATTTTTGACTTATCCATGGTTTCACAATAATTGCTCTAAAAACAATTTGAAAGATAATCACAAACTAAGAAGAATGAGGATGTACCTTCATGATTAAAAAAAAGTGTCAAAGTGAAATGTCAGAAATATCAACTGTCAAACTTAGTACTTCAGTAAATTGGACATTTCATACTTAATAACCTAATAGATAACCCTTCTGATTCTCCAATGACCATTGCTTCTTTTTATATTTTCTTACTTATGATAGGGGTAAGTTCTGGCTACTTACACCACTAACAGAATCACTTGAACTCAAACCCATTCCTCTGGCCTTCTGATAAGTCTTTCTGGTATTACTACACATAATTATCCACCATGTGGGCATATGAAGAAAACTGTTAGTAGCAACATTTTTTGAAGTTCCATTTAGTATTTCTCATGTCTCTGTAGTGGACATATCTAATAGTCTTGTTTATTTTTTTATTCTAAGTTTTCATTACCTGAATATTTTATACTTAGCTATTCTATATTTGACTGTTTTACTATCTGAAATCATGGTGGCTTCCTTGTGATTGCTATTTGTTTACTGTGAATTTATATTGACTTGATCTTAATGTCGGGAATACTGGGAGCTGAAATTGGAGATATGTTCCTCTGGAGAGGATTTGTATCTGTTTCTGCTAGGAGCCAAGGGCTGCTACTGACCTGAAACCACTTTAGGATTCTTTTGACACCCCCAGAATTGAAAGTTTCAGTTAAATGATGTGAATGTCTCATACCTCTCTTAAATTCCAGTGAATTCATCTCTATAATGGTGAAATACCTGCCTCTGGGAGTTGATAGGTCCTGTTCTTTTTTTTTTTTTGCAACACAGTCTCACTATGTCGCCCTCAGTAGAGCGCTATGGTGTCACAGCTCACAGCAACATCAAACTCTTAAGCCTCCATGCATGTGGCCAGCCCCATAACCACTGTGCTACAGGCCCAGAGCCAATAGGTCCTGTTCTTGAATCAGGGCATTTCCTCCCCTGCAACAGGTTTCCAGAGTTCACTAACTTTCTTTGATAGTCTTAATGTCCTGGTTGGGGCAGGAGAGCAGATGCAGTTGTTGAGAGCTTTGGCTCTTGTGTTAGCACACCTGGGTTTTAATCGCTGCTCTGCCACTTGCCAGTTGTGATATCTGGGCATGTTTTTCAGTTGCATTGAACTTCATTTCCATGACTACATTTCATGAATATAAAAAATAATAGTACTGACAAATTGGATTTGGATTAAGGTGGCAGCTGAGTAACAGCTTCCCTGCAACTGGGCATGGGGAATCTGGGGAGACAAGACTCCAGACATCTCTGGCCAGTGGGATCTGCCTATGATCATCCCTTTGAGGATACAGGGAGCCAGAAAGGGACTTCTGGACCCCAGGAGGAGGACAAAAATGGTGGAAAACAGGCAAGTGACTGCATGTGTTCGATCAACCTAATCATGCTGGCAACCGTGAGTACAAGCAGCACTGAGACTACAAACTGGAAAGGCCTTACCTGTGAACTGCTTTGGTGTTCTTGGACTTGGCACTCAGTTGAGCAGCCTTGGGGAGAGCTTGAGCAAAAGTGTGGAGAACGTTGGGCATTGTCTGGGGCCCCAAAATGAGCCACCGAGCTGGGCTCAGTGAAAGACATTGTGTGAAAAAACTGCTCCAGCAAGCCCCGCCCTCAGGGTTCCAGAGCAAGGAACGGGCAAGACAAAGTAACCTAGTGACTGAGCAGCTTAAAGGTGGGGACTGAACTACCTCACAGCCCTAATCCTTAGGGGCAGAGTAAGACAGTCTTGGCACACTGGAGCGTTGGGCTGTTGCCTTGGGTAGAGTGCCCTGACGTCACAGCTCATAGCAACCTCAAATTCCTGGGCTTGGCGCTGCCCTGACCTCCATAAGAGGTGTGCAACGAACCCTGACCGGTGACCCGCATCCACCGGGGCTCCACATTCCCTGACTAGGAACTGCGGGAACAACGCAACCCTGCGTCCCCCCTCCTGTGTCCTCCCAGCCTCCACACTAGCTCATCCATCTGACAGGGGACTCTGGTAACTGTGTGCCCTCTGGAGCCTGCTCTGCCTCTGTGCAGAGCCTTTCTCCTGGCCAGAGACTGCTAGAGCCTTGGGTTCTCTATGCCAAAGTCACTGGGAGCCAGGCACAGAAAACCGTGGGCACAACCCGCAGCCCTGGTGCTGAATCCAGGTGTGTCGCACACCAGAGCTGCTTCCACAACCAGAACTCCCTAACTACAGCAACCCCAGAGGAACTACACAGGGTCACTCCCTACAAAGATCCAGCAACAATAGAATGATCCCGCTGGGGTCTAATCTTGGAGAGACACCTCCCAAACTCTGAGGACGGCCAGAGGCAACAGTGAAAAGCAATCATGAGGCGAAGTCAACAGAAAAACTCTGGCAATATGAATAATCAGAGTAGATCAACACCCCCAAGGATCAATGGGGCAGAAACAACACAAGACCCGATGCACAAACAAGTAGCTGAGATGTCAGAAATTGAATTCAGGATCTGGATAGCAAATAAGATCAAATTAGAATTCCAAAGGTTATCTCAAGAATTCAACGGATTCAAAGAGAAAATGACCAAAGATTTTGAATCATTGAGACAAGAAGTTGCATCCCTCAAAGATCTGAGAAACATAGTAGAATCCCTCAGTAAAAGAATGGAAAAAGCAGAAGAAAGAATTTCTGACACTGAAGACAAAGCTTTCGAACGCTCCCACACCCTCAAAGAAGAAGAGAAATGGAGAGCAAAAACAGACCACTCTCTCAGAGAGCTCTGGGATAATTTGAAGCATGAGATTATGAAGGAGAACTTTCCAGATATGCCAAGGGATTCCAAAATTCAGATAGCAGACAGTTTCAGAACTCCAGCACGACTCAACCTGAATAAGACACCCCCCAGACACATCATAATCAATTTCACTAAAGTTAATATGAAGGAGAAAATTCTGAAAGCTGCCAGACGAAAGAAAACCATTACCTACAAGGGGAAGAATATTAGAATAACTACGGATCTCTCTGCTAAAACCTTTCAAGCTAGAAGAGCATGGTCATCGACTTTTAATCTCCTAAAACAAAATAATTTTCAACCCAGGATCTTGTACCCAGCTAAACTGAGCTTCATTTATGATGGAGAAATTAAATACTTCAAC
>CAUYPK010089897.1:0-21736 GCA_963574355.1 Loris lydekkerianus | reverse complement strand
GTGATATAAGAACCCAAACACTCTGGAGCCTCAGCAAGGCTGAGCCGTCACTGTGATATAAGAACCCAAACACTCTGGAGCCTCAGAAGGGCTGAGCTGTCGCTGCGTCATGAGAATCCAACACTCTGGAGCCCCAGCAGGGCTGAGCCGTCACTGTGATATAAGAACCCAAACACTCTGGAGCCTCAGAAGGGCTGAGCCGTCACTGTGATATAAGAACCCAAACACTCTGGAGCCTCAGAAGGGCTGAGCCGTCACTGTGATATAAGAACCCAAACACTCTGGAGCCTCAGCAGGGCTGAGCCGTCACTGTGATATAAGAACCCAAACACTCTGGAGCCCCAGCAAGGCTGAGCTGTCACTGTAAGGCCAGCCAGTTTCAGAGAGGAGGCAGCAAGGGGACAGCAGTGCCCGTGGGATGCTGGGCTCAAAAGGGAAGACAGACAGGACCCTGGTGAGAGCAGAACGAGGGCTGTTGGCTGTGTCACCCTGTCCCCTGCAGAGCCCCAGCACCTGAGTGACTCACCTCCGCCACAAGGCCAGGGGCTGTTCAGGCTCCTTCTCAGCACATCCCAGAGACGCAACAAGAGCGAAGGGCCAGGCCAGGAGCATCATAAAGGCCGCCAAGAGCAGCCGGACAGGGAAGAGCGTTAGCGTCATGACGGCCACCTGGGAGAACAGAGGGATGTTAGCTGGAGGCACATGGCCCGGCTACCAGTCAGCTTCACACGGAGCTGTCCTTGTCCACACCTCTTGGGGAGGCCAGCTGGGGAGTGGGGGGGTGGGCGTAGGCACACGCAACTGACCAGTGCTGACCAGTGTGCTGCCTCCTCACTGGAGCCACTGAGGGGTGGCTGAAAACATGAGGCTTTCTCCTGAAAATTCAAGGGTGGCTCTGACCCTGAAGGTACAACCCCTGGGCAGCCCTGCCCCAAGATGCAGAGCCTGAGTACTGAGTCTCCCCCAGCATGAGTTTCCTATGAAACCCTTCACGTGAACACGGGGAGGCTTCCATGGCTCCAAGCACCACCTGCAAAGCAGTGAAGTAGCTGGTCTGGAGCTTGTGGGACCCATCAGATCTCAGAACCACAGAGGAAAAGGAGCTGCAATGCCAGGGGTTGAGGTTGAGGAGGTTCACATGGGACTGGGACAGACCAGAAAGAACCAGGAGCCCAAGGCAGCTGTGACATGCTCTTTGTTCTGGTCTGGGTGGCCAGAGAGCAGGGGACGTGGGGACAGCCACCTTCATTCAGCTTGCAGGGGTGGGCAAATGAAAATAAGAGGCTTGTCTCCCTCACCCACCTCAAGTCTGAATCCCAGCAAGCCTCAGAGCCTTAGATATTGGCCAGAACAACAATGAGTCCAAATCAAGCACTAATGATGATTACTTACATCACAGGTACCTGCAGCTTGATCATGGTCACTCAAAATAATCCGGTACCTCGTGGCCTTCAGGCGAGAAAGCCTAATTGACTCATCTTCCCTACCGGAACGAAGGTGGGACTGTCCAGCCCAAGGAAGACCCGGGCAGGAGAAGGGGCCTGAGACGTTCTGGTACCCAGGACAACAGGGGAGCCCAAGCCAGGGCCACTGTGGGGTCAGACACAGACCACAGTCCTGGCTGGGAGGGTGTGTGCAAAGCAAGCGGGGACTCCTTGGGGAGGCAGATGTGGAGCCCAACCAGGCCTTGTGGGAGCCAGGACAGACCCCAGGGGAAGAGATCGCAGAATCAGAAGCATCCCAGGGAAGGGACATGGTAGCCAAATACATGTCCTGTGGTGCAGGCTTTCCACAGAGTCAGAAAAGACAAGGCAGATGGAAGTCAAGGGTCTGCTGACCACGCCTGCCCGCCCGTGACTTCTGCTGCCTGCAGTGTGAGGCCTCCACTCTGGCCCCTTAGGTTTTCTGTGGATTCCTTTGCGTTCTCAAGTGAGAACACAGCCCAACAGAAATACAAGGTAGCCACGTGCATAATTTAAAACTTTCATTTTAAAGTGGCTACATTTAAAGAAATACAAAGGTGAGGATGTCTAATACATAGTTTATTTCACCCAGTATATGAAACACCATTTCAGCATATACTGGATATAAAATTAATGAGATATTTCACATATTTCATGCTGTCTGGGACATCTGGTATTTTTTCACAGCACACACCAGCCCACACTCTGCACGCCTGAAGTTTCGGGCGGCCTGTCCAGTGCAGCTCTGGACACTGGTCTGCGAGTGATGGACTCTGACGAGGCTCTCCTTCCTGCCCCATCAGAGCTGCTCTTTTTTCCCCACAGGACCTCCCGACCCGGTGTGTTCTTCTCTGGTGAGGATGCACCTGCCCAGGCCCCGTTCTCCAGGAGATTTATTTTGGTTTAACTCATGGATGGGTGCTGGATTTATCAAATATCTTTCCTGCATCTGTCGGGCTAATCATGTGCGAGCTCTCACCTGACCTAGTAATGGGCTGCACCGAACTCAGTTTCCCAACACTAAACTCCTGCTTACAGTCCTGTGAAGCCACCTGTTAGGACTTTTTCACCTTGCTGGGTATGCTGGCTAATGTGTTTGCGGTGGGCTTTTCACCAGCTCTTAAGCAAGACTCACACACCATTTCCTGTCTGCTTCCTCATGTGGAAACGGCATTGCGCCACCAGCGGGCGCCTCTGCTTCTCACACTGTTGTTCATCTAGATTTTCTATTTTTTCTTGGGTTAATTTCGGTGTTCTTGTCAACAAGAAAACATTTTCTGAAAGCCGTCAGATTTTCCCTCCTGCTACCAAATTTCTCCTTGAGTCTGTTTTCAAGACAACTGAGTAAAGTTGCCCATCACATTCTCCTAGAATTTACATCCGTGCAGATCTGCAGACTCACTCGAATGTTACTCGCGCCTGCCAAGACACTTCTCAGCCTATGTCACCAGATACTTACCTATTTTTTAAATCTGTTTACAGAACCAGTTGGGAATTGTTTACACTCTCTCTGACCGACTTTATCATGCCACTTTTGCCTCTTGCAAGTTTTCTATTCTGAATTTACTCTAATGTTCTTTTAAATTATTTTTTCCTTTTAATTGATTAAGGTAAAAGCCCAGATCAACTTCTGAAAGATCTCCTTTCCCACTATTCACATCTATAACACACCTCTAACCCCACAAATCTAAAAGGCAGCCTTTCTCTTAGAATTCTAGTTTTAAACATTGTGCTCCTTCCTTCCTTTGCCACTGTTTCACGTGTGCCCCAGACTCAGAAGAGAAAGCAATCTGAACACACCACCCTTGGTAGTGACCATACCTCTCAGGGTCCCCAGCCATCTGAGGGTCCTGGCCAGAAGACCCTGTTCTGAGGGCTCAAGATACTGGTTTTGCCGTCAATATTGACAGACAGCTGTCTGTCTCTTCCTAATCTGCAGAGAAATTAAGTTACTGGATAGGTTTATTTCTCATTCCCCTAAATTGTTCTTAAAACCTGGTGCCTGCACTGGCAGACAGAATGCAGATGTGGCTAAGAATATTAACAGAAGGCTTGGTGCTTGTAGCTCAGTGGCTAGGATGCCAGCCACATACACCAGAGCTGGTGGGTTTGAACCCGTCCCAGGCCTGCCAAATGACAATGACAACTACAACCAAAAAATAGCTAGGCATGTAAGAGGGACTTTACCTAACAAATGCAATCAGTATTACCTGGTTTCTTGTACCCTCAATGAATCCCCAACAATAAAAAAAAAAAAAAAAAAAGAGAGAGAGAGAATCGCTTAAGCTGAGTTTGGGGTTGCTGTGAGCTGTCACTCCACAGCACTCTACCGAGTGCGACAGTGAGACTCTGTCTCAAGAAAAAAAGAATATTAACAGAAAATTAGGGAGTTGGTGGTGCTTGGGCTGTGCTACGGGAGCATCCACACCCAGGTGTGCTTTCCTATCACACACCTGCTCTGTGGCCAGTGGAATAAACAGTGGAATAACAGAACAGTATCCCGTGGTGTTTCCTCAAAGAGCACCTGGCTGCCAGCTGCCCCAAGCCATGTGTGTGGGGGCCACCCCCTAGGAAAGAGACCCTGAGTGGCCCAGGGAGGTGCTGGGAGCCCTGCACAGTGGAGCCTGGCGCGTGAGCTGCTCACACTTGGCTAATCAGCACATGGGCTTCCCCTGCCCATCCACGGGGAACATTCGATGCACGGCCACATTCGAACCTCAGCTGAGGCATCTGTGTGCCTGCTCGCAGTGCGTCTTGGACCACACAATCTCAAGTTTTGGGTTTTTTCCCATTTGTAGCTTCCCACTTTATTTTTATTTATGTTGGACTATTATGGGGTATTTTGGTTACATGAATTGCTTTTATGAAGTTTGAGTCAAAGTTGTAAGTGTCCCCAGCACCCAGATACCATTAGGTGTGGATTTACCTGTCCTTCCTCCCTCCTCCCAGGTGGAGTTCTGCAGAAGAGACAGGGACTGGGGAGCCCCAGACGAACTCGGACTCGCGGCAAACAGGCTGGGGAGTCAGAGGGCAGAGATGCCAAACAGGGACAGGGACAGAGCTCTCCACACCTCAGCGACCATGCTGGCCCTGCCTGGACGATAGGGAGCACTGTCTCCTGTGCTATGTGGACTACGTGGAGAGGGACTGGCTGGCTCTGGGGTGAGGAACCCAGGAGTCTTCACAGCTATCCTGCCTTCTACTTGGCCCAATCTCTGGGCCCATGTGCTGTAGGGGGGCATCCTGTTAGCCATAGGGAGGCTGTCCTGCCAGACCCTCAGGTGAGGCTCTTGGTGGGCAGTAGCCCTGAGCAGGCAGTGGACAGGGAGGGCAGCCCGGGAGAGCTGGGGCAGTGGCCAGGCAGCTTGGGCCAGAGGCTGGATTGGGGGAGGCAGACACGAGAACGTTGCTATACTCCAGGTGACAACTCACCAGAGGCTTCAAGCGAAGGACACTGGGGAGGGTGCTAGGGACCTGGGAGGATTAATGGCCCACAGATGCTGAGGCTCGAGTGTTGGTTCTCCTGAGGCAAGAGCTGACAGTGGGGGCCAGCAGGGATGGGAGCCCCATCACCCGAGTGCCAAGTCGCGCACACGATGTGTCACCTCGTCAGCCATCAAAGAGGGTTAGGGCGACTCCAGGAGGAGCCACGTTTCAAGCTGAGGTTGAGTGAAAGAATTTGAGCTGACAATAAACCACCATTGAAGGGAACTTAACCCCCAAGAGTGGTGGCACCACACTGGCAGCACCTGCATCACCCGAGGGGCTGACTGCTCAGACTCGCGTCTCCTCTCCAGCCTGGCACGGCCCGTGGTGCGTCCCCACACCCTGGGAGCCCGCAGGGCGGTGACCCCCGCATGCAAAAGTTGGCTCTGGCTGTGGCCCCCAAACACCCCTTCCTATCAGAGGGGCCGGGCTTGGCGAGGCCGATTCTTGGTCTTGGTGGAGAGTGTGGAAGACAAGCAGGGGACACGGGAGTGAGGGCATCCTGTGAACATCAGAAGCATCACACACACGAGGCAACACACACTCACATGTGCCCAGCCACTGTGTCGCCTCAGGAGGCCTCTGGGAACCAACACCTGAGAGTGAAGCTGGTGCTTTTGGGAAGGACGAGGTGCAGCCATCCTCCCTGTGAGAACCGGCGCTCAGGCAGCCAGGACTACCTCACACACTCTCGGGACAGCCACCCACACTGTGAGCCTGGCTGGAGGCACGCAGTGACGACCCAGCAGTGACAGAGCAAACCAGAAGCTTCCAGAAAAAGCAGCTCTCTGACCCCCTCATCTTTGCCAAGGCCACCCTGGGTCCTGACCATCACCCAAGAGCCAGGCTTGTGCAAGCTCCTCTAGTGCGGTCCATCTGCAGTGTCAGGGGACGGACACCAACTGCCCTGAACAGCTTGTGGGCTCTGCTCTCCTCCCAGCTGGCAAATGCAGCCAGGCAGGTGTAGCCTTCCTGCAGGGCCAGGCCCCAGCCCCAAGCACACATCAGCTCCAGGGCCTCGACACTGCACACTGGCCCCCTGATCCCCAGGGAATCCCCTGGCTGCACAACCAGATGGCCCCTTTCCTCCTGCCCCCATCAAATCCATGGTCCTTAGTCTGGTACCCCAGACAACCTAGGGTCAAGAAGGGCCAACTCCCCCTGACCCTGGGGAGCTTCCCCCGGGGCTCTGGGCTGGTGTGCATTAGTCCTGTGTCCTGCATTAGTCCTGATGCTCTCCACACCACCCAAGTCCCACGCTCTGTCCTTGTCAGGGGCAAACTCTGCCCCTGTCCTGGGCTGACACCCACGATGGCCCATAAGCCATGGCTCCAACCCGTCCAGGCCTCACTCAAGAGCCTCCCCAGCTTCTCTGAGCCCATCCAGACCTTCACGTCTTACAACTATGTTGGTGGCTTCAATGTCTGCACTGGGCAGGCCCCTCACTCACTTGGCCCCCTGCAGTCCTGCAAGCGTCTGCTGACCCCCAACTCAGGTGTCCCCTTGTCTGCTGCTGCCCCTCCCCAACAGGGGTATTTCTGAGATCTGGGAGAAGAGCCCTGGACAGTCCTACACAGATGCATGGCAGCATCCCACCCAGCTCCATGAAGCAGGTGCTGTACCGTGTGTGGGGCAGGTGGGGCTAAGGCGGGGCCTGTGAGCGCTGGCCCTGGAGAAGGGGACAGCGTGAGGCTGCTGATGGCATTGCTGGTGGCAGCAGAGCTGATGCCTCCTGGGGTGCCACCCTGGGACAGTAGAGTCAAAGGTCACCCGCGTGATGGGCACCACCTGCCAGTTGGGGAGGAGTCACAAGTTTCACCGAGTACCAGGGACAGATCCCAAGGTGACAATTAGTAGAAAAGGTAAGAAATGACCAGGGGCTAGTGTCTTCATGTTGTCTGTCTAGACAGAGTGTTTCCCAAGGATCACAGGTCCAGAGCAGTGTGTGGACGTGGATGGCTGGCACAGCACAGATCATAACTGGGTCAGGGTGTGGGTGGAAATAACGGCTACAGCACAGTGAGGGCAAGGGGCACGACATCGCGCCCGCAGCACCTGTGATCCCATGTGCGCAGGACAGACAGGGTGCTTGGCCCTGTGGGCACCCCATGCCCATGAGGACAGGGGCAGCAAGGGCCATCCCATGGGCCCCTGAGGGGACGTGCCCGGGCAGGGCGTCCCAGGGAGGAACCCAGTGCAATAGGCAGGGCACCACCCGCTACAGGGCACCAAACAGACGGTGAGACCCCTCCTGGACTTCCTTTCCCAGCCAAGTGCTACTGTCCCTCAGGTCCGGCCACAAATGCTCTGAGTCACAGCTCTGTGGTCTCCCCCAATTTCTGTTGGCTGTACCTCCAAAATAAATTAAGAGTGCCCCTGGCAGACGGGCCTTCTAGCTTTCTGTGTCTGGGACCACTAAGCACGACTGCTCTCCTGCAGGGTACAGGGTCCCCAACATTCATTTGCTCCTCCATGTGATCCCTGGGTGAGCCAGAAATAACAGCAGGCCAGCTGGAGCCCAGGACGTGACACTCCAGGGCTCATTCAGAAGTGACAGGAGTGGCAGCTTCTGGGCTGGGTCTTGTGCCTCCTTTCAATGCCACTGTGGGGCTGGCCTCACCCCAAGAGGACGAGGACTGCCCAGGGACTGAGGAGATGAGATGAGGGACTAAGCACAGGGGCCCCAGATGGCGCAGCCAAGCAGGGCAACTGCGCATGGGGAAGTGGGCGCGTGCACTGCTGCAACCTACCAGTAAGTATACAGCAAGCTGTTTTCTGAAACCTGATTCCGAGTAGAAAACACCTGGAAGCCTAACAGCTGATGCCCCCAGGTGTGTGGCCCCCACGCGGCATCTTGGCAGGGCCACTAAGGAGCACTCCATATCTAAGGGCCAGGCTCCCGGAAGCAGGCTGTGGAGCGAAGACACATCTCATTGTATTTTGTTTTTTTCCTTTTAAAGAAAGATCAACTTTGCAAAGCATAGAGGTCCTCACAGCCACTGAGCACTGTCATCAGGAAACCCTGCCAGCCGCTTGAGGGCTGGAGAGTCTGCAAGTCGTCACTCTGGGGTCCAGGTGAGCACACCAGCCTCAGAAAACTCATTCCTCTGCTTCCTCCAGTCACCAAACACCTTATCCAATAGGAAATACCCTCTGGTCCAAATCAAACGCTGCATTCAAATATGGAGCAGTCGTGTTCACAATGAACTCCAACAGTAAAATACTGAAGGCAAAAGTGAAACAAAGGTGCCGACCCCATAGACTACTGCCAGCTGGTCCTGTCACACACACGTGGCCTGCCCGCCAAGACCACTGACGGGGGCTCACACCCCGGGGCCAGCCCCAGAGGGAGAACATTATGTTTATTGCGTATTTGTAATTCTTTGTGATTTTCCCATTAATATAAATATTTTGCCCAAATTCATAGTGGGTCCACCTGTTGTCTCCACACTAACATGACTGTGGATTGTCTCCTGGATCTTGGGTTTCAGCCATGCCGTCCTGGGAAGCCTTGCACTCACGGTGCGGCTGTGGGAGGATGCAGACCTGCATGCACAACTTGCCCCGATTCCTCACGGCTGCTGTTGTCTCACTCCACAGCCCCTACCCAAAATTTCGGCACACATCACCCCATCTGGAGGCTTCTCGCTTACAGGATGGGTGACGTAGTGCTCTGCTCTGAACCTGTGGTGCTGCCTGCAGGGTGCTGGACCACTGCATCCACCATCTTCAGCACACCCCAGTTCAGGGGCATCTTACCAGCTGCACAGCCCTTTGGGATCACAGCCACTCTGGGCCAGGCAGCCATAAACCAGGGAGTGTTGCCCCCAAGGTGACAAGCACAGTCCACTCATCAGGGGCCACACAAGCTGCAGAGCCTCACAGAGGGCCTCTGGGGTGGGGGGCGGACAAGTCAGTGCCAGGTGAAGGTCTTGGTGCTAGGATGGGCAGGGGCCATGACCTGCTGCACGGCAGAGAAGGTAAATGAAGGGTGCCCAGGGCCAGGAGGGCCTAGGAAGGGCCTTTGCCACTGTGCCAGGGGACTCCAGCTGTCTTGGCCACAGAGCTGCTTCCAGCAGGCACAGCTAGGGGCCACAGAGCTGCTTCCAGCAGGCACAGCAGGGACCACAGATCTCCATGGCTGGGGTCAGGCTGCACCTGCAGGGGGCCAGGTCCTGAGCCCTCTAGGAGGGGCTCACCCACCAGCCGCAGCTCAGGACATGCACCTGCACAGAAAGGCTTGTGTCTCCTGGTTACCAGGAGGCCGAGACCTCCCTGCTGCCCCTCAGCAAGCAAAAGCCAGTCAGGTGGGCGCATCACTCGAGTGACCCTGCTGTGCTGTGGGAACACACAGTCCCAAGCTCAGCAAGGCATCTCATGGGGAGATGGCAGGTGGCAAAGGCCACCCCACGCTTTGGGTCCTGCTCACCTGCTAGCACAGCAACCTGCAGGGCAGCCGTTTGGGACAGTAGTCTCATGAGTGGCAGCCGTCTAGGACAGGAGGTAGCAAAGACGGCTCCCTAAAGCCCTTACTCAAGTCTGACCCTGGCACAGGGAGCAGCACCTGACAAACTGCTAGGCGCTCACACATTGGTGCTGGTAACTTAGCAGAAAGGCATGTGATAGAAAGCAGGGTACCTGCCCACAAGCAGAAACCTGCCTAAGTGACAGAGATCCAGCCAGAAACGAGAATGATCGGGGCCCGCAGTGCCGCCTGGCCCGGACCCTGTGGGTAGAGCCAGTGTGAGGCAGCACAGGTGAGTGTCTGGGATTTAAGCTGAGATTGAAGGAATTCGGGGAGCAGGGTGGGGCTGCTGACAGCCGGGGAGAGGCCTGCATGCTGGGGAGGTGTGTTCAAAAGCCCGGTACCAGGGAGGCCCAGGGAAGCCAGCCACAGCAGATGCCCAGTCCTGCTTTACATGACGGATAGCAGCACACGTGGGGCCTCCTCTAGAGCCTCCCCACCTGCTCCTGGGGTTCTTTGCACTCCTCTATACAAAATCTCCTCTCCAAAGGTTTGGGAAGCCCCCAGAGCTCTGCCTCTGCGGTCCCCATGGTTCTTACCTACACCCTGAGCTCTGAACATGAAATTCTGTAGCAATCCACACCACAGGCCAGAGGCCCTTCCTCCACCTGGCCACTCCTGAGGGCCCAGCGTGGGTGCTGAAGAGAATGAATGAGAGACAAGGACCAGAAAACCCCCCAAAGCTCAAGAGTCTGGGCTGGGAAGGAGGCCCAGCTTCCAAAGCAGACACTGGCCGCACATCCATCTGAAAGCAGCAAGCACTTGGCTGCACCTGACCTACTTCCAGCTTTTCACCTGGGGGTGGGAGGACTGTAATTACATTTCCTTGGAAAGGGAGATTTTGGGGCACTGTGCTCCCATGTGCAGGATGGCCCAGGAGGCTTCAGCCCCAGAAGCAGGGGAGACATTCAGAGGGGAACGTGGCCACCAGCAGGCCCCAACTGGACCCGCACCCACCTGCGAGGAATGTGCCTCCCCGGAGACCCTGAGCAGCGCTGCTCCCACTCAGCAGGGTCCAAATGGACCTGCTCTAGCTCTGTGGCCAAGGAAGCTTCTTATCTCCAGGCCCTTTCTGTGTGGTCAGAGTGGAAAGAATCCTGAAATTCAAGATCTGTGGCATTTCCAGCTGTTCCCACTTGTTGAGCAAATATCTGCAGAAAGGCAACAGGGCTTGGGCTGAGTGCACTAAAACCCCCTCCCCAGTGGTCTTGGGCTCCTCCTGGGTCATCAGACTCCACCAGCTGCAGACAGCCCAGGGCCTGCCTTGTACCCCCTACAGACAGAGGGACTACCCCAGAGCACCCTGACTCGTCCACCCCCAGCTGCAAGGGCCCTTCCCTCCCACCATCCCAAGTCTATCCACCGAATTCAGGGAGCCCCCAAGCACATTCTGGCTTGGTCCCCAGCTGCCAGGGCGGCCACCTGGGGAGAGGCAGAAATGACCCAACCTCTCTGGGCTGGGGGGAGGCAGGGCTCCCATTCTGCTAGTGGACTTTGCCACTGGCTGCAGGCATTGGGTGGTCTCGGAGGCCACGGACCACCAGGACAAAGACAGCCTGGTGTGTAGGGGACAGGACAGGTGCAGTTTGGGATGTGCTGAGCTTATGAACACATGGGGACCCTATGGGTATGTCACAGTGACAATTCACACAGCACAAAGTGATCAGCCCCTTACCCTATCAGTGAGAAAGACTCTCTGCCCCAGACAGGTGGATTCTGTGATTTGCTCTGCACATGGAGACAGCTACCCTCTCCTGGGGTAGCCAGGAAGAGCAAATGGGCTCAAATATTAAAGGTGATCCCCTGGCCTGACCTGAACCTCACCCAGCCCAGCAGCATTCCTGCTGTCTCAGAGGTACTGAGGCCCTCAGGAGGCTGTCGAGACAGCTCAGCCTGTGGGTTTGAAATATTTAAAATTGCAGATGTTTTGTTTCACTTTTTAAAAAGGTTTGCATGTGGTGAATTACTTTTTTAGGAAAAGTAACTCACTCCTTTGGCTTTCGGAAGGACATATGACTTTCAAGGGTAAAATCCAGGCTTTGCAATGGTCTTGCCCCCAGGTGCCGGAACGTCCCTGCAGTGAGGTATGAGGTTGGGCCACGGCCAGCCCCTCTGTCCAGCATGGTTCCTGGCAGGATCTTGAGGGCCCACCAAATGCCATGGAGAGAGGGGGCACCGTGCCAAGGGAAGTTGGAAGTTGACAGTGCAAGTACAAGAACAGCATTTAAGACGTTGAAGCTCATGATGCTGGAATGTGGCTGAAAAAGCTAAAAAACACATTAATTATTCTTATTACACTAAAAGGCAGTATGGAGAGCTGTAAAGTGACTTGGCTGAGCAGGACAAACACTGGTCACATTTGAAAATAACATAACATCCAAGCATTGCACTTTCCCACAGGGCTCATCTTCATAATAACTCACCCCCAGAGTGTAGCTAAGGAGATGGTAGGAACATTAGAGACACGAACTTGGGGATGGTAAAGACGCCGGGACACACGGCAGGCTGGGTGGGGAGCGACTGCTGCCCCTGCCCATTCCCATCCAGGACACTTTCGTCTTGGGCTGTGTCTGGGTGAGGGGCTGGGTGGGGGCAGAGTGGCTGGAAGCCCCTCCTGGAGCCTGTGGAGCAGGTAGGGTGAGGACGCCTTTGTAGACAGGTGACTGTGGAAAATCTCACATAGATGCTCCAGCCAGCTACACCCAAACAGGAAGGCCCGGGGCACCTTCCCAGACACAAACCCTGCCCAGCAGGCACACCCGAGGGTGCTCTGCCCCAAGGCATGGCCCAGCACCCAGTAAGTGCAGAGGGAGCCTGCACTTGGTCCTCGTGGTGTGGCACTCCAGCAGCCACTGTCTCAGGCACAGAGGCCCTGAGTTTTGATATGAGAAAGAGATAATTACATCGCAAAAAACATCTGTTAGGCAGAAAATATTTAAATGAAAAGGAAGCAGGTAGAGATAACAGCTTGAGATTTTCTAAAGACTGTAGTTCACAGAGGAACAGCTCCGTGCTGCCTCTTACTAGAGTGTGAGTAAGCCCAGCCACTTACTAGAGTGGAGATGCTTTCAGTGAGAAGTTTGGGCCCCAGTGTGAAGCTGGCAGCAGAGTGCAGGAGGGCCTGGCTGGGCCAGTAACGTCAGTGGTAAAGGCTCTCTACAAACTGACGTGCATGTGGGCCTGGGGGCGAATGGACAACTTGGGGCTCCCACCCCACATTGAGAGTGTGGCTTGTAGCCCACCCACTCCTGACCACAGGAAACACAGGTGGGGCAGGGGCCAGTGTCCTGGGGGGAAGATGAAGGGTGTGCCCAGCCAATGCCCTGCAGAAGACATGGTGCTCGGCTTCCACCAAGAGGCCTGAAGATGGCACATCCAGGAGAAAAATGCAGCAGAGAAAGAGGAGCCTGCAGGACATGTCCGACAGCTCTCACCCTGGGCACACAAGTTGGACTGCGAGCAGTGCCTGCAGGTATCCAGAGATGTTCTCTGGCATGAAGACACCTGCATATGCGTTTCTGAGCACTCCCCAGAAGCAGGGTCAACATCCAGGAGTGCTGAGAGCGCACAGCAGCGGCCTGAGTGATGCCATGAACGCCAGCAGGGGAATGGCAGGGCTCCTGTGGCCCAGCCGCCAGTTGGCCTTGGAACCCCCATGGGACCAGCAGTGAGGACTCAGGGCAGACACTTTCTCAGAGCAGAACATTAGTGAAAGGACATTCAGAGGAGTACGTTTAATAATTTAATTCCAAAGGCTCAATGTTAGTTTAAGACACGCTTTGTGCCATAATGACAGGTTTCTGCATAATACCAACCAAAACTCTGTGTACACTTATGTGTGTGTACATACACACACATACACAATCATGTTAAAAATCCACATTTAAGGGCAGATGGCTATAAAACATGAAAAATAAAAGCGTTTTGCAACCTTATATCTCCCTTCCCACTTTTCAAGGTTAACCACGACTAAGCTTTATGTGTGCGTCCACTCAAGAAACAGACAAAATTACAGGGACACACTGGGTGACTTAGAGGAAACCAATTCCCTAATGTCCAGGACTCTAGTGGGGTTGGGCAGACATCGGCCCCAAGCTAGTCCACACTGCCCAGGGCATTGGGGATGGCCCAGCACTTGGCCTCAACATCATGGCAAGGCCTCACTTGCCTCCCAATGGCTTCCCAGGGCTGCACAGGCAGAGATCAGGGGTGAGGGCACTGGTGATGACACTAGGAGATAGCCCTCTCCTGGGCCACAAACACCCAGGATGTCAGAAGGTGGCCAGGGTCATGGGTGTGCTGCCTGCCGCAGCACCTTCCATGTGTCTGTGGGGGACAGGTCTTATGAATCCCTCTCCTCCTGAGGGACACATGCCCTCCAATAGAGCTCCACCACAGTACTGCAGGGTATGTTTCCTATAAGTGCCAGGGGCAGCCTTGTATCCACACAGCTCTGCAGTGCTGACCACAGGACTGCTCACCTGCTCACCTCCTGCTCCACAGGAGCTTGGGTGGAGCATCCAGACACCCGATGGGCTGTGGGAGCAATTCAGGGAAGCTTGAAGAGCTGCCCTCCTGCACATGTGTACAGGGTGGGGCACCCAGGGCCGAGACCGACTCCCTGCTCCAGCATGGCCATGTCTGACCCAGAGGCGAGGCCAAGAGACCCGAGTCCTGCTTCCAATTTTTTTTTAAATCACAGCTTAGGCATTTGGACAAAAACTTGAAGAAAACAATGGCTGAGTATTGGTTAAATTCCAAGCGGGGCTGCCATGCAGGGAGGGGTAAACTCCGTCCTAGGTGCAGACCTTGTCATAATCCTCTCTGTGGCTTAGTCTGGGCAGCAGGGTGCTCAGAGGCTGTCCCTGCCAGCAGCCTGCAGGGCCACTGAGAACTCACCTCCACTTTCCAGGAAGTACATTCCCACTGACTCTGGTTCTGAGCAGCAGGGACTTCAGAAACTGGGGAAGCACACATAGCTGGCTGGGTCATACTCATACCCACGGATTCCAAGGGAAGTACCACAAAACCCTGGTGACAGAAAACCACTTCATGATTCCAAAAGCAACAAATTAACATGTGACTGTGAAGCACTTGAGCTGACATCACCAGGACCCAGTGTCACTCTACTCATGGCTTGGTACTTAAGCCTACGTCCTTGCATCAGCCAGGGGGTCTCATAAACCTCAATGATTCTGAAACATCTTTTCAGATCCTAACAGGCTGTTTCCTGTCCAAAGAGATGCTTAAGCTCCTCACTAAGTCTGCAGTTAATGACAGATGGACGGGCCAGAGGAGGAGGTGACCGCAAACGGCATAATCCGAGGACACATGACAGCCCTCTGAATGCTCACAAGTAAACATGAGTACTCACGTTCATCTCAGAATTCAGTGGGTGAGTGTTCAGTTACCACAGTATCCAGTTCTTCCTTTATTTGGGGAGCAGCCTCTCTATGAAAGATGAGCTATTTCACACTCTGGAAACTTTTGATAATATAGCACATAAATGTAAAAGCTTTTCAAAGCAATCCTTGATGAAAAGCAAAATGAGCAAGGTTCTGCAGGGGGGAACTTTTACAAACTATATCCCTGGCCACACACTGTAAACATCTGAGCTGTACAAGTGCACATAATTACTCTGACTGGGGCTCCCCACAAGCAACATGGTGCATAGGAAGCATCCCTCCCTTTAAAGGAGGCTACAACATCCCCACCTGTTACTTTCCTCATCCAGGAGCTGCCAAAACCCAATACTAGGCTCTCAGCCTCACAGTCCTTTCTGAGAACAGCCTGAGGAAGAAAGCCTCCAAGCTCCAAATCACATGACCAGGAGTCTCTCAGTGACCCCCTCCCTGAGACCATCTGGGGAGAGTTGCCACCCTGAGCTCCTGGGGCAGAAAGTAGGCCCTCGGCTGGGCATTCTGACTGTGCTGCCATCTGCTCCCAGCCCACGTGAGTCTCTGCCTTGCTTCCTGCTGGGCAGTGGGAACACTTTGGGCAGAACAGACCTGGCCGCTGTGGGGCTGTTTGTACACAGAGGTGTCCTCAGGGACCTGAAGGGAGGAAGGGGCCCACCTGATGTTTCACTCAAGACCTAAGGGAGGAGTGGTGGGAAAGGAGGAGACCAGAGGGGCATCCTGAACCAGCTGGAGCAGGGGGGCCAGGGGCCAGGCTGGGGTGGGTGGTAGGCTGGAAGAGGGCTCCGACACCACACACAGGGGGCAGGACTGCATCTGTGCCCATGGTGGAGGAGCGCCCCACGCCCACCCAGGAGGGCACTGTGTGTGTGGATGGATGCTGCAGAGGGGGCTCCAGGCAGAGGCGCCCCTGCAGGGGGTTGATCCTAACACCTGCCAGGCCTGGGCTCCCATTTAGGGACAACCTTGCCCTGGGTGTCCCAGGGCCCATGGCACGGTGGCATTCTCAATCTTCTGCTCATGTTCTTCCCACGGACCTGTAACTAAAATTCTCAACCCCTAAAAGAAGTTGTCTCACAGCAGGAAACACGCTCCCTTAAACTGCAACCACAGGGGCCCGGATGCCGCCCACTTCTGGGCATGGTGTTGAAGTCGGAAAAAGCCCCCCTTGCGATCTCACAGTCGCGCACCTCCCAACCTGGAATCTAAGCGACAGCAAAGTGCTCCCTCTCACGTGGGCACCTGGGCGTGTAAAGTTGATTCTGGTCACAGACTAACCCCCAAGGGAGTGTCCCACAAAGCAGGAATAATGCACTCAGCCCCGAAACCCACCGCAAATACAGAGGTGGAAACCCTCCCATCTCCGAGGCTCCCTTTCCCCGGCACCCGCTGTCTCGGGCACCGATTCAGATGATCAGAGAAACCCCCGCAAAGTCAGCCTCCCGCCCGCTGAGCCGCCCCTGGCTCCAGGGTTCCCCGCGGGCAGCGCGGGGCCTGCGACGTCGGGACCCGGGACCGGGACCGGGACCGGGCCGGGGACGCGGGGAGCCGATCCGGGCTCCGGGTGGGGTCGAGATCGGGGTATCGGGATCCAGAGAAAGGGCTGTGGGGTCGGCTCAGAGTGCGCGATCGGGGTGTGGGGCCGAGTTCGGGGTGCGTGACTGGGGTGCAGGGCCGGAGAGAGGCGGTGAGGAGCGCGATCTGGGAAGTGTGGGGACCGCAGTCCGCGGGGGGCAGACGGGCGGCCCCGGGGGGGGGTCCGCGGCTCGCAGGGCCGGGCCGGGCCGCATCAGGCCCCCTCCCCAGCCCCCTCCCGGCCGCGCATCCCGCCCGTGCCCCTCCGGGCCGGCCTCCGGGCGGCGGCGCCGAGCGCACCCACCTGGGCCTTCTGCAGGGCGCGGAGGCGCAGCTCGTGCACGAAGGGGTTCCGACCCGGGGGCGCCAGCCGCCGAGCATCGCCGGCCCCTACGCCGGAGGCGGGGGCGGCCCGGGGACCGCATCCCCGCAGCCTCATGACCGCGCGGCCCAGCTGCAGGAGAGCCGGGCGGGCCGGGCGCTGAGTGGGGCGCGGAGCGGGGCCGGGGCCAGGGGGCGCCGGGCGCTGGGCGCGGGCAGAGGATGCGCCGCGGCTGTAATGGGCCGGGCGCGCGGCCGCGCAGGCGCGGAAAGGCGGCAGCGTGACGCGGGCGGGGCGGGGGCGGGGCCGGGGCGCCGGGGGGCGGGTCAGGGGCGGGGCGTCTCTGTGCCCCACCTACCACCCGCCGCGCGGGGCTGCCCGGCACGCACCCAGCACCCCTGCTGGCTGGTGGGGACCCCGGCCCGGGCCGCCGATTCCGCGGGCGCAGAGGCGCTGGGGTGGGGGCGCCTCCGGCAGTCGCAGCCCACAGGTTTCCCCCGCTGGGAGGGCTGCCGGGAGAGGGGGCGGTGCCCTTGGTCTGAGGCCCGCCACGTCGCCCCTTCCGCTGCTCAGCCAGCCAACGCGTGGCCCGTGGCCGGATGGACAGCGCAGACCCACAGAGCCGCGGGACAGAGGAAGGGTCGGGCACGCGGCCAGCGCGCACTTTCCAGGCCGTGGGTGCCGAGTCCCAGCCGAGGCTCTCCTCCCGCTCTAACCCCAGGGCAGGGCTGTCCTGGCTACACGTGTGAGAGGCCAGTGTGTTCTCGTGGGGGTTTCCACTGGCTACTGGTTCCACTGTGACCACAGGGTCCTGTTGGACCACAGGGCTTCCTCCTCTGGACATAGGGTCTGCTCTGACCACAGGGCTCAGTTGGACCTCAGGGCCTCCTCTGGACACAGGGTCTGCTCATACCTTAGGGCTGCCTCATGTTTGGGCTCCAGACAGGAAGATGCCCACAGCGGCCCTTCCTGAGGGAGATCTAGAGGCTCCAGAGGCAATGATGTGACCCATGTGCCTCTTTCTCCCTCCCCAGCGACTCCCTGGCAGCACTCTCCTGTCAGGGCAGATGTTTGGAGATCCCTACTTTGTGGCACATCATTAACTAAGGCAAAAACACAGTAGCCTCCCAGTCAGCTTTTGTGCATTTAAAACATCCCCGAGTCCTGTAGCAACAATGCTGAATGTCTCCACACTCTCCTAGGGGCCAGACAGGCGGCAGGTCTTGGATGGGGAAGGATTGAGACACCTGGTGTCCAGCCCACCCTGTGAGTTCACATGGACATCTGAGGTCACGAAGGCGCCTAGCCCTGGGACTTCCTGGCTGACACCTGTGGCTCCTGGCGATGTCACTGCTTTAAGGGTCCCCAGCCTGATCTTTCTCTCTGCAGAGGGTCAGGGAGTGACCCGACCTCTCTGATAACCTGGCCGATAGGCTCGCTGGACAACACAGGGAAGTGTGGCTGTGCTGAGGCCCTTCTGTGTTTGAGGCCTGAATGAGGAGAGAGACCGGCAGGGCCAGGGGCTCAGGAGCAGGGGTCCTGGCACCTGTACAGTGTTGACACCTCTTCACATTCTTGTTCTTGACTGTGGCCGGTGACCTTCCCTGGGGGCCCTGGTCCCTCCTGTAAAAGCGCCATTCTTCCTCTGTGCCCTATGTTGATTCTTTCTGGCTGGTGGGTGTGGGTGGGCTGTGTTTCAGTGGCCTCCTGGCTGGGCCATCAGCCTTCAACTGGTCTCTTGGGCTTTCAGTTGCCACTTGGTCCAGGTCAGACATAAGAGCCCAGCATCTGAGGCTACCCAAGGCTGCTGGTGAACCTGATTATTAGGAAAACCCCACAGCACAAGAACCTGTCAGCTGCCAGGCAGCACCTTCATGCCAGGTGAGATGGGCTGGCCCCAAATGTGTCCTTAGGGCACCATATCACAGGATTTGTGTGGCACCTGAGTAGTACAGGAGTGCTGTGGCTGTCCTCCCAGAAACAGGTGCCAGGTGGGATTGAATCTGCCCAATGTGTGTTGGAAGAAGTGCCTAGTGGAGATGTGGCTGGAGCCTGGCCAGCCTGGGTAGGGCTGTCTGAGCGTGCTGTGTGCTGCATTGTGCCCTCCAGCAAACGCCGAGGCTCTTACCCCTGCGTCGTGCCCTCCAGCAAATACTGAGGCCCTCACCCCTGTGTTGTGCCCTCGGCAAATGCTGAGGCCCTCATCCCTGCATCGTGCCCTGCAGCAAACGCTGAGGTCCTCACCCCTGTGTCGTGCCCTCCAGCAAATGCCAAGGCCCTCACCCCTGCATCGTGCCCTTTGGCAAACACTGAGGCCCTCACCCCTGCATCGTGCCCTCCGGCAAACGCTGAGGTCCTCACCCGAGGAGACTTGTTTGGAACCAGGGTCTTTGCAGATGGTGAAGGTAAGATGGGGCCAGGGGAGCGCAGCCCGGCTGGCTCCTTCATCTTGGATCTTGGCCTCCAGAGTCCTGAGAGTAATATCTATTGTTTTAACCCAGTTTGTGGTAATTTGTCACAGGAGTCAGAGGAAACTCAGAATAAAACCTGAGTCTGAGCCCAGGGAGCAGAGGCTGGGACAGCTCCCCACACGGCCCTGCAGTCTGAGTAAGGTTGGCAGGCCAGCTGGGGTAACCTCATGTCAGGCTCAGAGTCCACACCCCTGCTCTGCCCTGCTTGGTCCTTGGCCTCTGTGTCAAGGCTCAGGGGGTTCTTGAGTCATTCTATTTGGGGAGGTCTGGAGGCTCCTGCTCTGGTGCCTGGAGGGTAACCACATGCTGGGGGGGGGGGGTAGTTGCAATGAGGAGCCATCAAATGGACTGAGGGTGGGGACCTGCGCACCCTCTTCTCTTCCCCTGGCTGTTTCCTGGGGATTGGGGGGGGGGTCCAATCTCTGGACCATGAGATTTGAGTGGCCGTTGCTGGGGAGGGGTCTTCTAACCTGCCTTTCCTAGAGAGACAGGCTCTGTGGGTGCCCTCTGGCCCCTCCCTCCCCTTCTTGCAGGCCAGAATGTGTGCGCAGCCTCTAATGCGGCGGTGAGTCACCCAGTGATCAGGGGTTGGCAAGCAGGGGAGTAAAAGTTGGCACCCTAAGGGTGCAGAGTGGAAAATGCAAAGACTGTGTTCCCGGGACTCTTGTGGACCAGCACCAGTAATAGCCCCTCTTGTTTGTGTCAGGAGCGAGCCCTGAGGGTTTAAGCCACATCGGTCGGATGTTCTGAGGTGTGCAGAGGAGTGATTACCAATCTGATGGGGAGTTGGTACAAAAGTGCATTTCTCATGGACCCTAACGATGGCTTTCCCTGAACACCTCTCACTCCAAGGGTGTTGAAAAGCTCTCTGGGAAGTGCAGAACTGTGACAATGTCTGGAGAGCAGCCAGGATGGATGAGGAGTCCTAGGGAGTGAGGGTGCAGCAGGACCCACAGGCGGGCTGTCCCATCCAGGGGCCCAGCCAGTGGTGATATCCGGCCGTGGAGACCACACTGCAGGGTGCCATGGAGTGGCCAGGGATGGGGAGATCTGAGAGACCTGGGTGCCCCTTTCTCAGCAATTGATGGGTCTTGCAGAGGCGGGTAATAATCCTGAAAGGGACTCGGGAATTGGTGTCTCAGGCCCTGGCCAACCCCATGGGAGAAGATGAAACCCTGTAAGGGGTGTGATGAACCAACTTAGCTGGGAAGGACTCAGAACTCAGGGGAAAGGTTCCCAGGCCCTGGAGTCGGGTAGGGGGATGGCACCCAGCACAGACTCACCATGGGGTGCAGAGTGGGGTGCCCTGTGGGTACGACCAGCTTTCTGTTCGGGACTCGGAGGAGTGGGGCAGGGGTGTGGCTGCAGGCTTAGAGGAGTGTCTGGGAAGTTCCTGGCTCAGTGGTCACTCATGCTTAGGCTTCAGTTAAATATATGATGGAACGTTCTATGTCTGGAAAGTTTTGAAGGCTTAATTAGGAGAAACTGGTCTTGGGAGAGAGGGTATAAGAGGTTTTCTTTCCATAGAGAGGGAAATACTTCAGTTCATTGTTGGAACATTGTTTTGGAAAACCCACTGCATGCTTGCTCTGCAGAGCAACCCAGGGAGCAGACACTTCTCCTGGATGGGGCCTGAAGGGGAGGAAAGCTGTGCCCTTGTCTGCTTCTGCTACAGAGCCTGGACTCACAGAGAAACATGTCCTGTGCTTCAAAGGCTCCGAGAACATGCATCTGCTTGTTCCTGTGGAGCCGAGAATCTTGAGGTGGTTTATTTTTGAATTTTAGAGTTATTTATGGGAAAGAGATATTCTCCTTCATTATTTTCTAATGTTTCTAAAGGTATATTATTAAAACATTGCAGTCCACTACAGAGTCAAACAGACCAGTGGAATGAAATGGCCCATCCAGAGCTGATGGTGAACGCTGTTATCCTAAATAACCATCACGGGCAGGGTGCTTGGGCAGGTCCTGGCGGGATGATAAGCCTGCATGCCGACATCTGGAGCTGTGTATTCATGAGAAAGGCTTTCTGTTACAGATAAAGTTAGGATCTGTGAAGTTAGGTCCTTGGATGTGCCAAGGACCATGGTGCCGGTCAAGGGCCAGTGTAAGTAAGAACAGTTAGTAACATGCTTAGTAAAATACTGGCTGTATTTAGTCTAAAGTAAGAACACTTTGAAGATATAACCACTTAAAGGTAGAGAAGTATTGTGTGACCTTGTAACCTATGAATAAAAGCCTGTTTAATGTATATTAATATTTAGTTTTATTGTGAAAATATAAAAGTAACAAAGAGAAACAGGAGAGTGGAATAGCTCTTTGAGGAGATACCCTCTCTCAGGGGTGGCGAACAAGTTCGACTACGTGCTCGGAGATCGCTCCTCAGAGGTCCCTCCTCAGAAGCAGCATAACAAAATCCAAACTTGGCAAAGAGCCACAGTATACAAAATAATGATAAGAGGCAAAGAGCCGAAATT